>VYZS01031159.1:0-15342 GCA_013400695.1 Neodrepanis coruscans | reverse complement strand
CTCTCTTCTCTTTTCCCTTCCTTTTGTGGCTTTTCCTTTCATTCCCGCGGAGGCAGGTGATTTAGGGGCTACCTTGCCGCTGCTCCCACGGGGGGCCAAAGGACACCTTTTTTCCCCTTTCAGCACTAAATCTCTCCTCGGGCTAAAAGGGAGGGAAGGGGGTGCGCGGTTTTTTGTAATCTTCTTGAGTTGTTTTCCTCAGTCAAAACCGGGCAGAGGTTCAAGGCTAAGGGGATCTTGAGACCACGTGCCCCCTTCTAATACCGTGGAGTCTCTCAGCCGGGCTCAGAGGGAGAGAGAGACAAGCACTATCTCCAGAGCGTCCTCACCTCAAACGCGGGCCCTGGAAAAATTTAATTTGTTTGTCTGTTTTGCACTTTATTTGTCGGGTTTTGGTGTTTTGCGCAAAATAAACTGTGATTTTTTGTGTGTTCTCTTCATTTTTGGGGTGTTTCTGACTTCTCTCAGAGTCTCTGCTCCAAAATCACTGAATTTGTGGTAAAACCACCACAGATATATAAATCTCAGATCTCTCCTAACAGTCCATAAAAATGTGACTGCAGATATATTGTCCTACTCTGTACTGGTTTCTTGCCTGCATCCCCTCTTCAGTCTTCCAATACCCAGAAAATACCCAATTCAACTACATTTTCAAGTCCTGCTCCCTCTGCCTTCCTGTATCAAACATTTCAAAAACTACAAATAATTTAGACTTCCAAAAATTAAATGCAGATTTACATCATGCAACTTGACTTAAGGAAAAAAAACACATTAAATGTTTTGAAATAGTGGCAACTGGCTGCTGAAAGGCATGGGCTGCCAAGAAGTATGCAGGGTTGTTTTTTTTTCACTTGAAGAGCAACAGCTCTTTTCTTTAACCCTGTGTAGGCAGGAGTAGAGGCACAGGATGCACCACAGGAAAGGAGGCATGCCATGTCCCAAGCCTGCTCAGGCTGCAGCTGACAGCTCCAAGCAACGTGCGGCTTACACTCAGAAATGGAAGCAACCAGATATTTTTGGCTGTTCTTGACCACTTCACTCTCAGATGGGAAGAAAGGAAGAAGGGACAGCACCGGATCTGGCACAGCTTCAAATCTACCTTTTCTCACTTCCATATTAAAAAAAGAGAAGCCAGCTCCACTTCCCAGAGGGCAGGGCTGACACACGGATTCCTCTTTTCACTTAACAGCTGCCTAGTGCTGGCAAGAGAGCAGTAGAGGAATAAAACTTAACCAAAGAATGGTTCAATTAGAAGTTTGAGAACTACAGATATCCAGTGCTTTAAGCTTATGCTCCAAGTACACCAACACACGCACTGCAGATGTGTGGAGGCTCTCAAGCAAAGCCACACCAGACTGAGAACTTGGTGCCTTCACTCTTCTACTACACGTGACCTTGGTTTGAAATGCTCATGCAGCTCTTCAGACAGCTCATGTAGCTCTACGACCAACAAGTGGTGAGGTGGTATAAGAACCACAATAATCTGAGTTGACCACTCATGTTATTACAGGTTATGAAATCCCTGGCAAATTCTGTATCAAATACAATGAACTAAAACAGATCATCTGAGAAGGCACGGAACCTCATTTGTTTTGCGGTTTGTTTTTGTTGGTGTTCAGGGATTTTTTCCAGAGCCTCCTTTATGAGGTACCACATAAAACCATCCCCTGGTCCCAAATAATGTATTTTTAATTTCAGCACAGTGTAGATGCATACTCCCTTTCTTGTTTTAGAATCTCTTGTTGCAGACTACCATGGGAATCACACTTTTTTTTAAAGCAGCTATTGCCCCCAATGCTTTTAAGAGCCTGTGTTTTCACAAGTACCTCATTTTCAAGTATAACAATAGTACAAATCTGTTTTGCCCTTGAGAAAGGCACTTATCCAAGAGTGACCTATTACCAGGTTGACACGCAAATAACCATGTTCTACACTTATGGGCCAGCCGTTTCACAGGTCACATTCTTTTACCTTCAGAATCACTGAAAGCTGTTTCAAGCCAACAGAAAAACGTACTCCTCAAGCTTCTCACTTTGGCCAAGTTTATTCTTTTTAACACCCAATAAGAATCTGACTTAAATCAACAAGTCCTGTATGCTTTAAACAAGAAAAGAGGATCAACACTTCATTATGCACCTGTACAAATGAGCAAAAAGAGTATGGAAGTCATATTTTATGGAACACTACCAATATAATGCAAATTAACTAAACTACAGCAGAATTCAATTGTTTCTACAGTCATATCTTTCTACGGTTACATTTATTTTAGTATTTTGTTCAAAGTGGATTTAGAAGGCTCAAAAATACAATTCTGACAAAGAACACTTGTCCTTCAAGTTCGTATTTCAGACAAGCTTTTGTCTAAAGGTTTCCTCCATATTTTAGTTCTAAAGTATCAGGTTGAACATCTTAAAAGGAATAAAACAACTGTCAATAACCCTCAATTAAATTCACTGATTTTATTCCTCTAGATTCAACGCTCATACTTCCTACCCTCACAGTTACATCTCCCTGATGTTTCCCACCCAGTGCTAAAGCACATGATCTCTGTAACTGAATGAACCAGACCAACTTCTTTGAGTAACCAGGACTGTGATGGAGACTGTGCTCTGTTTGTTGTTCTGTGATGAGGCACAAAGAAAGTTATCTTTAACCAACAATTCAAAGCTGTTCGCTGTTGGACTGTCATCCAATTCACAAAATTCAATATATTTTCTAATGCTTCATATTCAAAGGCATTAACAGTCATAATTCCACCAAAATGAACAAGAGTGGGGAATACTCAAACCACAGATTTAAAGCTGCGGGTCTTACAGCAAACATCACCATTACTGTACGTATAAAATGAATCCATGTTTTTTTTATACCTGAATCCCGACATTTAAGTTAGCTTTAAAAAAATTAATTATTACAGGCTGCCTATGGGCTTCTCTAACTTCCCAGCTAACACAGCTGAGAAGAACTCTTGCCAAGCTTTGATTAGCATTTAGCAGCTTCAGGGCTAATTTGTGCTTGTTGTTTCAACCTTGACATCCAACTGTATTGACACACTATTATGTTTAAGCTTCCAGAAGCATTTAACATTTGATTCCACTGAAAATACAGTCCTACTATATGTTTTGAAAATAAAATCACTTTTTCCTCTTTTAGAAATCCATGGTGATGCCAAACATATGCTTATTTTCCAAACAACAACTGTTTAAAAGAAAGAATACTCTTTCTGATGTTCCTGACAAAAATAACATTCTGTGGCTTAAAGAAATTTGATAGTAAGCAGTTTACTCAGTTCAGGGAGGAAGGATTTGCATTTGGCAAGAATTTACACTTCATGTCTTGCATCTACTTCCCTCCATTTTAAATTTCTTCAGAAATGAATGTGGCAGTGGGAAGGGTTTTTGTTGTCATTTGGTTTTTTACATCCCCAAGTATTTCACTCTCTAAAAAAAAAAAAAAAAAACAAACACACATTTGTGGGGTTTACTAGAAATTACACAAAGCAGAAGTTCATCACAATGCTTTTCTTTTTTACAGGGAATACTAGGAGACAGAAGAGTGTCAAAGGGAAGTAAAAGAAAAAGACTTCAGAAGAAATGCATCAGAGAGTTTGCAGCAGGAGGAAGTGGAACAGAAAATGCAAACAAGGAAGCAGCACACAAAGAACATGAACAGCTTTACCTTAAAACATGGGACAGGGACAGAAGGCAATGGATTCTGGGTTTCATCTGCTGTTGTCACAGGCAGCAATAATATTACCTGCCCAATAAAGGTGGTTATTTAATCTGAAACTACTGAGGCAGCAGTGAAAAAAAAAAAAAGAGGTAATAGAAACATACAAATTGGACTATATACTGCACAAGACTTATTTCTGCACATTTCAGAAAGCCACAAGGGTTCAATATGCTATAATATTTGACTTTGTCCTTTATTAATAACTCACAGAAACAGTAACTGGACCAATTTAATAAGTAATGTAAAATATTTAGTCTACTTGAAACACCTAATACAGCAGAAGTCCTGAAATTTTCCCTAGTTGTGGAGTTTTACCTGCTGCTTCCCAGTTTTTGCAAATAGAGTTATAAATCCTACTGCACAGAACATTTCCATAACCCCACAAGATACAGAAATTACTGAAGACTGCTAAACCTGCTCCAACATCAAGCCAGCTAGTCAGACAATACTTCTGCCAGCTGAGTGACCAAGCATGACAGCAAGCTGCAGATCGATGCAAGGCCCTCAAGATTGTTAGCATGGCAACCAGAACAGCATTTTTAAAGCAGGTACCATCTTCAACAGAATAGCGAATATTTAAAAAAAAAAAAAGACTGGAATTCCAATGCTGTTACAGTATTTCATATGCAGCTAATTCAGGATAATAAAAATCCTTAAGGTTAAAAACTCAACCACTTATTAGTTCACCATGAGGGAAGCTTTTCCTGTGATTAGCATTGAAAATCCAGCACAGAAATTCAGTAATTAGACATCAAGGTCTGTCTTTACAGGATTACTACCTTGAGCTATAACTAGCTTTTGCTCCTCATCTTATCCATGTGCTTGTGCAGAGTTGCTCCACCTGAATCAACAGATACTTGAAATTTCAAGACAGTCAACATGAGCATGAGTGTTTGATGACAGAGACAAATGTTGTAATAGCTACATTTCATTTGAGGCCTGGAAGACTACAGTCAGTGCATTCTCAGACACTCCTCTGAAGGCACTGGTGCCTCATCACTTCAACAGTCAGGTATTTCACGCTTACTGTGCACAAACTCTACAACTCTTGACTTGCTATAAATATACAGTGAAGACATACAAGACCTGTAGGATCTGAAGAACAGAAAGCTTCAAGAGAAGCAATCAGACTGAGCACAAGGAGAAAGGATTTCCTCCATTTAGAAAAAGTAAAAAACCAGTAGCAGCTCAAATGCCAGTGCCTGGTTGTTTCTGCCAAAAGAAGAGCAGATACAAAGCACGTGGCTTACACATCTGCTTGTCTAGCAAGGCAAATAGTCCCCTCCTACTTCCTACTATTCAGTTAGATACCCGAGACTGTAATCAAACCACCTGCATAACTGCACCAAGACATCCTCTTTAAATATCACTTAAGATTTAACTCCAGACCCTTAGTTGGCATGCAGAGGTTAGAAGAGACTCCAATACTCCAACTGTGTGCCAAAAACATTAATACACCTACAAAAGTGTCTTCAAATTCAGCATAAAATCAAAGGCTTCATTTGAAGGGATGTATTCTTGTCCATATGGGCAGCTGTTTAAGCACTCAAAGCAGCAGCCAAGCTTTAAAAACACTACTTTCCCAGGAAATAACTCCACAGTAAACCTGTGCTATATAAAGTTCAAGAAAATGTCAACATTATATAGAAAATTCATCAGCAAGCTCTAACTGCTGCAGAAAAACAAACTAAAAAGCCACATTTCCACTAATGCCCCTTTTCTAATTCAGAGGTTCAACTCACTCTTCATTCACACATAATGAGGCTGAAGAACTCAGAGAAGTGCTGGCAAAGGCTGTTTCAAGTTTCAAAATAAAACAAGCTTCACAGTCCTTGTCTTCTAGCACATTAATCCCCACAGCTGTTTCTTGCTCTGTTAGGACAAAACCAAGTCCACAGGAGATGAATGGTTTTTCTCAGCATCACTGGATACTGACCTTTTCAACCACAGGACTTGAAAAGAAGAAATCAATTCCAACATTCCCTGGATCATGTTTTGATATATCGCCTGTCATCCATTACATACACAAGCTCTCCAACTATCAGTTATGAACAAAGTGGTTGCCACTGTGAAGATGCATGAGAAGCCTGGGATCTGTCAGCTGAGGGACTAAGGTCTTTGGCTATAAGGAAACTCCATGTCCTAATACCATTTCATCTTCCCAGTCACTGGAGTGAAGAAGACAACCTGTTTGCACCTTTATCCACCTTTTTTATGAAGTGAAATAAGGATCCAAGGGTTTTAACTCCTCACTTGCTCTGTGAGGCCTCTCTGCTCAGGTACCAAACAGTGACCCAAACACCACTGTCCTTACCTTACAGGATATCAGAACCAAAGAGAAAAAAACAAAGGAAGGCATTGCAACGAGAACGGCAGTGCCAGGCTGTAAGAAAAGGCTACTGGAGAGAAAGCAGTGGGCAACAGCTGCACACATTAGCTGTGCCAATATATATTAATTATAAACTCTCAAATAAGGGAACACTCGGACTAAGACGGGCATTACAGTCATCAGCAATGAAACAAACTTCACCTCCAGATTTAATGTGAACCCCAGACCCCACCAACAGCTCTGCCAACTGCATCTAACTCTACAGCAAGTGACAAGCAGACAACTGGTTAACCAATCCATGGAAGAAAGTCCTCATGGTCACATTTGGCCTAATGTTCTCCAGCTATAAATATGGCAGAGTTCCAGTAGTTCCCAACTTATACTCACTGTTCTTGACACACAGCCTTAACATTACGTTCTCTTGGCCCTGGCAACCAGGCTCAAATAAAACACTTTTTATGAGATTATACATGCTTTTCAGTCTTCACTGATGAGTTGCTTTGTTGGCTTTTAGTTTCTATGAGTGTATCAACAGCAAAAGGAGACATTTTTGCACACACTATCCTTTAAACAGTCAGTGAAACTCAAGCCCTCTAAAGTACTACTACATCATACCTTTCATCTATTCTAGAACTCTTGATAATCCTGAGTTGGAAGGGACCCATGACAATCACGAAGTTCAACTCCAGACTCCACACAGGGCAACCTAGAAGTTAAGCCAGACACCAAAGAAACTAATCTGAATGCTTCTCAAACCACAAAGGCTTAGGGTCACAACCACTTTCCTGCAGAGCTTGGTGTTTGACCACCACTCTCAGTGAAGAACACTTTCCTAATATCCCATCTGAACTTCCCCTGCTTTTATATCAGCACAGGAGAAAACATAACCTCTGCATAAGCCTCTAAAAAGTCTGTCTCATTTGAACTTCAAGGTGATAAATATTTTTCCTTTATGTAAATTTAGCCATGCATGCTGCTGTGTAAATGAACAATGCTTGACAGAGTTTTAACTCAAGAAATTATCCTACGCTTTCTACAACAGGCATATTTCCACAAAAGGGATATGCAATAAAAGCTCATGACAAAGAATAGTAAAATAGAGTTTTGATCTGTGGAACTAAAGAAAAAACAAGAAAGCTGTAATTCTGTGCACAACATTTTAAAATCTCAGGTTTTTTTCTTCTCCCGAAGTCAATCCAAAATTCTCATTTGACAAATTAATGGAAGTTACAACAGCCTCAGCAGCTGATATCAATTATGATGCCTGTAAAACATGAATTCTGAACAGACTCAAATTATTCTGTGTAAGAATAAAGACATTATACTTGTAACTGAAAGGTAAGAAGGAGCTCCAATAGCCTTGAAAAAGAGTAACTAAAATACTGCTAAATGGAGAGGTCCGCCAAAAAGAATACCTACGTATTCTGGGTCAATTCTAGACACAGAAAATGGTATCAGTGTAATGGCAGAATACTTCAGTATGTGAAAGGAAAAACTAATTCACAATGTGTTGAAATTCAAGACACCTATAAATCCTTAGCACAAATAAAATCAGATTTTTTTTTCAAAAAACCACCACCAAGCAAATCCAATAAATGCTTACCCTACTAACAAGCCTTTAACAAAAATTTTCCAGCTATCTCACCTGCCAGAAAATAAAGAAAACATTTAAGAAACTCCAAGTTTACAGCCTAAATCAGCACAAACACTTCCATTTTGAGATCCAGCTGTTTCTAGAAATTTCGCAATTTCTTCCCAAATGTTTTGTTTCCCCTTTTGGCAGAAGAAAAAGAAATTACATCTATCAGTGGCTAAAAACACTTCAGTTATTCAAGTTTTCAAGAGGGGTAGAGAATAATAGCACTTTTCCAGTTAAAAACCCAAACCCCAGTGCAACATTTCAACAGGTTGGCTTCTGAATATCTTGATCTAAAGAACAATGAAATGTGAAGGAAAGCAGCTGGTTAAAGCTGAACAAATAAACCTGGCATAACTTCAGGTTACTTTCATCATTACCCCTCAAGGCAGACTAAGTTCTCAGGAGAGAGTAAAAGTGCAAAGGCTGAAAATGCCCCAAGTTAATTCTTAGTTGAGACACTGATTTTTCTTAGATTACATATATTCTGTATATGAGTCTTCCTTATGGAGAAGTTAATATTCACCCTCTATCTGCATATTCTCTTAAATGAAAAGTCACAGCCTGCAACCCATCCTACTCCTCGTACAGAGAAGCTCCTGAAGGCAAAGTGTGGTTATATACAACAATGAAAAACATTTGTAATCTGGTCCTGTCGATCATCTCCATACACAGGTTAGAGAACTAAGAAATTAATCTGATGAAGCCAACTGCTCCCCACCAGTACTGGATATTAGTATCTTTCCACTGTTGAGGTAACTAACCAAACTTCGTCTCATAACCCACTGGACACCCACAGCCTGGTCAGTAACTCACACTACCAGTGCAATTCAGATGATATACAGTCTGCAGCTCAGCATCCTATGCAAGCAAAACTAAAATAAAAACAAGTCATAGTAGTGACCACAAGAAGCCCAAAAACTTTAATTGGAGCCACACATGAAACAAGAAGATAACATCACATCACATTTGAATTAAAAAGTCCAAGAAGGGCTGTATTATACAACTCATATCAGATTCAAGCTCAGTTACAAGACAACATTAAATGCACACCAATTAAACAGTCCTGCAAGAGCAGACTGCAACTAAGTGCAGCAATATTTCTTGTCCTTTCTCACAAAAAGAAGTCAAGAGAGCTCTGGAAGACAGTACTATTGGCCTGCTCAAAAGAACAAAAGATAACAATAAGACGTGACTGCCTATGCAGGAAGTTGAATCAAAAAAGGAAGACTTGCAAAGGCATGAAAGCTAATTCATGTCCAGGTGACACTGATACAGTGACTGAAACACTCAGACACCACCAGCTCTTCTGGAATTCTTCACCTAAGTATCTGTTCTAGTTGGGTTGGGTTTTCAGAAACCCTTGTCCTTCTAATCACTGTATAAGAAATTTCAAAATAATATTCCTATCATCTGTCACACGATGGCTTTTCTTCCTCTTTCTTCCACACAGGAATATTGCCCGCAGACACTGTTATTCTTGTTTCAGGAAAATACATGGCAGGTACCTTTCACTGAAGAATAACATAAATAAACCTAAGCTACAGTAAGGACACCAAAGAGCAGCTGATCTGTGAGAATCCTAAAAAGCCTAATCTCTTGAGGCAAGTTGTACAGACATGATGTACACTGAAAAGTAAAGCAGGTTTATGCTGCTACTAACTACGAAATGTCACGTGTTGTACCATCTAAATCAAACATGAAGCCTCAATAACTTACTCCTGCTATGAAAATACCTTCTCTAAGCATGAGTGATTCTATTTCTGACATGTAAACTCATCTTTTAATACTTCCACAGACAAATGGGAAGATTAACAAAGACCATTCAATTTCAGTAACTATTCAGTAACTGTTGTGTATAATCAAGACTATTGTTTCAGCATCTGATTAAAAAAATGTCTTCTATTTTCACTTTATTTGAAGAAAACCACCATGGAAAACAAGAGGAGGACTGGCTCAATTATATATTATTTCATGTACAACAAAACCTCTGTGTTCACTGCCTAATAATTCCATTCATACTGCTGCTAGCTATATAAACACAAAACTAATCTTCTAGCAAGGGATGGAAAAAGTTTGCTTTGCACAGCCCATCCCCAAAACTCAGCTGGAAAAAAAATCAAGTTCCCATATCATCCAAGGAAATATAATCTGGTCCTGGTCTCAACTGAAGAGCTCCAGATAAAACATCCTAATTCTTACTGAAGGACTTACTGAAAGCTGCGTTCTCACTGAGTGAGAACAACTTGGGGCCTGTGAGCAGATAACTGTCCTTTCATCTTAGCATATTTTCTTCTGATGAGAACTTAAAGGCAAAAAGCCACAACATAACAACCAAGATCAGTTCCATGGCTCAAACACCGGGTTTAATCATGAATCCTTTAAGTCTGTAAGCACTGCAACCTGTCATTTTAAGCTAATAGGTTTCCAACTTGAACGTTAGTCTAATATAATTATTCCGTATCCTGTCAGCTTCCATATAGTGGAGGCCACACAACTTAACATCTGTACTCCAGATCACTGTGGTCTGGGACACCATGCTGGAGGATAACTGCAGCCTTATTCCATTACTTCATTCCTTTCTTCAAGTACACTCACTATTTGTTTATGGAAAATACCGTATCAGGCAAAGTCAAAACAACAGTCTGCCTCCTATAAATGTAACATTTTTTATTCCCTATGTAAAGCTTTAAAAAGAAGGGGGGGAAAAAAAGTCCAGTCTTGCACAATAGGCAAGACAAAACCAACTTCCTCATCCCCGGATTTAAAGTCTCTTCAAATTCTTGGCTACTTTTACAATTTGCCCCCATCTTTTTCTAACAGGAATATGTTCCCCTCGTTCCCTGCAGTTTACAAAGTGGCATAAAGAATCCCAGCTAGGCGGCTTTTTCCCATTCCTGCACAAACAGCACACAAACCATCTATGCTTTGAAGCGTTTTCTATCAGGGAATCTCACAACTGCATCCAACAGCCCATCAATGAAGTGCCGGCCCCACTTCACAGACTGCTGCTCAACCTAAAGCTATCGGCCCTTCTCCTGTTAAGTTATCTGCAGCGATAACTGAACTGTATCAGAAACGAGAAGAAAAAGAACAAATAAAGCATTTATTAACTGTCTTTAGGTAGGTCAGTATCAGACGCTCGGCAGCCAAGATAAATCGCTGCACTCACTCGGACTGCCCGCGTCTTCTCAGCGACACACTGACTCGAGAAGCAAGTCGAGAAAGCAATTAACGCACAAAAAAAAGTCCACTGTGGGGTGGGCGGGGACGGATTTAAAAGTTCCCGAGCTGTCAAGGACTCCCGGCGCCCTTCGAAGCCAAAGACAATTATTTTCGAGCACTTGAGGAGTGCCGGACACCAGGAAGCCTCGCCGGGGCCACTCGCGGGGGCCGCCCGTGGTGAGGGAACAAACCACGACCGGCGGCTCCCGGGGTCCCGTCCCAGCCCGGCCGGAGCGCTCCGGGGCACAGCCCGGGGGCCTGTCCCTGACCCCACGCGTGGGGGACCGACGGAGGAAGGGGAAAGGGCCCTGCGGCTCCGGCGAGGGGCCGAGGCCGGCGGGAGGGCTCGGAACAAAGCTGAGGCGAGAGGGCCCCAGGACGGGCAGAGCGCAACCGGCAGCCCAGAGCGACCCTCCGCCGCCCTCGCCGCGGCCGGGAGGAGGAAGGGGCTTCCCCCAGAGGAAGCGCCAGGATTATGCCCGCGGGCGCCAGACCGCTAAAAAGCTGCTGCTCCCCCTCCGCGCCCCTCCCGGGCAGGGAAACGACCCCCGGAACGCCGCCGACCGCCCTTCTCCCTCCCCTCCGCGGCAGCCGCGGGAGGCTGGAGCAGAGCAGCAGAGCCGCAGAACCCCGCACCCACCTGGCGCGGCGCCGCGCCGCGCTCCGTTCCGTTGCGCTCCGTTCCGTTGCGCTCCGTTCCGTTCCGCTCCGTTCCGTCCCATCCCGCTCCCGCTCCAGCCGCCGCCGCCTTCGCGGGCTAAGCCGCCACCGCCCCGCCCCCTGCGGGCCAAGTCCCGCCCCCGGCCGCCCTTATGGCTCCTGCTGCGAGGGGCGGGGGGGGGGCCGNNCGGGGCGGAGCCCGCCAATGAGAGCGCGGGCCCCGCCGCTCCGAGCGCGGACGGACGCGAGCGGTGCCCAATGGCCGGGCGGGGGGCAGGCAGAGCAGTCAGACAGCGGCCGCTACCTGCGGTTCGCCAGCAGTCGGGGGCATGTCCCTCCTCCCCATGTCCCTCCGATATCCCTCTTTCCCACTGCCGGGTCTGGGTGGCCCCGCCGGCCTCAGCGCAGGCCAGACCTGGCGTACGGCCACCCGAGCGTCGGAGTGTGCGGGCTTCCCTCGGGCTTCCGTGTGCCCCCGGCTCTCATGCCCACCTTGGGAGCAGCCGCCCCTTCCCCGCCCAGCCCCGGTTGCAAGACAGCGGTGCCCGGTCCCTCGCAGCCCCCGGGGCCATCTGGCGTCTCCCCCACGTCGCTCGTGGGGTCTGTGCTCTCACCCGCCCGCCTCCTGGCCCCTGCGGCGCCGCTGCCCTCATTCCTGGCTGCCACAGGCATCCGCTCCCCCTGCCCTTTGCTCGCCCTTGCGACCCAGTTCCCGCTGAATCCAAACCCTGGCCATCCAGGCCACCAAGAGGTTTATGTTGATGCAGCCAGGCACCCAGAAGCTGGGCAGGTGCACTGCGAGGCTGCAGCTGCTGACCCTGCCCCGACAATGTGCCCTTTCCTTTTTTGCGTGAGTTTTTGTCCTTTGTGGTTATCCATGTAGCGGGAGCTTTTGTTCCTTGCTTCAAAGAAAAAAAAAAGTGTGAAGCTTTTATCATGTGAATGAGATTTTGGAGGGGCGGGGTGGGCAGAACAATTGCCAATAAATAATAACGAACACAGTACACCGAAGCTTACGAAGATGATGACCAGCTGCTCTGCCCAGTTCGGCCGGCTGGACAGATCAATGGAGGCTCTGCGGGACCTTGATTTGGAACAGGCAGGTCAGGAGCTCCACAGCGATCATGACTCGGGATGATGCTCTAAAGAAGAGCGCCAGGTAGCAGAGCCCACCGCGGTGATAAGCAGCCAATCTAACCAGCTCAGCAGCCTGTCCGTATCCGTGGAGACTCAGGCTGTTCCCCCGTAGACATTTGGACACTGAAGGCTTAGCCGCTGCCTCAGGAATAATATTGAACAAATGTTATTTAGTCAATAGATAATTACAGCTGAAAGTAGAGGTTAGTTGAACGCCATCTCCACTCAGTCATCTCCGGCAACAGAAAATTTACTGAGCTCAAATCCAATTGTACCACTGTCCTCAGTTACCCACATTTCACCTTACAGCAAAGTCGTGGGTTCACAAGCACCTCCTTTTCACAGATATAATATGCAGTATTGCCATAATTTTCAGAAAAAAATATTTGTATTTAAGTTGGTGATCTCGGTCGTGGTAAGAAGGAACAGCTGAGAACCTCTGCTGTAATCACTCAAGGTTACACGGCAAAAAGCAGCAAGCCAGCTTTGAAGTGCATATGGCGAGTTTTATGATCACTAGCAAAGCAAACAGAAGTCATTAAGTAACATAACCCTAAAACAGCAGGCTTTTTACTCAGCATAAGGATTCAGTGTGACAAAAAACGTAAGAGGAAAGTAGTCTCTAAGTTTTGAGAAAAAGTCATTCTCTCTTCAAATTCAGAGTATTTTCCCTAAAACACATATGCGGCAAGAGGAAACTGTAAAATAAAGTAGAGGGGAAATGACCTGATATTGTTAAAATACAGCTGTGTTCGTGCTCATTCAGTGGTGCTTTTTATATGCTGAAAATAAAATCTCGAATTTGAAAAATATTAGTTTCAAATAGACCTGTCTCTACCAGTACTTTTTTTCTGATCCATCAATACAAGTAAGTAGCCTGTGTGATGCAAGGTATTAATTAATATTTATTTAATTCCAGCTGCTTCCCAGGCTCCTGGATTCCTTCTTAGCTTTCATTTCTCTCCTCTGTATTCATGACATTTTTAACGCTATTTTTAATAATATCTACATCTTGTAAAAAAAGGAACTCATGCACAGCTTTATTACTGCTGTTTTGACCTTGCCTTTGAATTTGCAAATAAAGCAAATTTGCCAAACAATTTGTGTTGAATCTGTGTTGAGTTTTCATTAAGAGAAAAGAAAAAAAAGTGGTTAAATTAAATACAAGGAATAATAGAATCAGCTTTTGTCTGAACCAGTATTATTTTTGAGTTAAATCATGCTTCAGAAAAGCCCTCTGAAGGCAGGAGATACAGGTTTAGACTGGCACACCGGGAGATGTTTAGGATTGATCTTCTATTAATTTCACTTGGAGGAAGAATCTGACTTCAGAGGGTAATGAAAGAGTAGGGTTATTGGAGACTGAAGCCCAGATGAGTTAGTAGAAGTGAGCATGACATTCTCTTAATCTCTGCTTATAGTATCACTGGTTTAGATCAAATTTGTAAGGACCTCCTTTTCTTGAAGTTAATTTCACCAAAGGAAAAGGTACAGCATAAGAAGAAACAATATTTTGAAAGTCTGTTACACAGCTTGTGGCTTCCTGCTAAAGAGCATATTTCATGATGCAGAAACGTTTTTTTCTTTCAGGAAACACAAAATTGATGAATAATGTTAAAATAAATAGTGTTACGCACATGATTTATACCACTGTCAATAATCATAACAGCATCTCTGATTATTAATTGTACATTGATAGCCCCTGAAGAGTTTTTTGCTGAATCAGCTTTTGAAATAAATTGTTTTACTTCCTGCACAGCTGTACCCCAGAGAAAGGGGAACCATGCCTTGATTGAAGTAATTGATTTAGGACAGCTAGCAGATACAGACATTGCACAACTTAAGATGCCTTATTAATACTATGTCTCTGTTAATGGAGTTTGTTTTCTATTATCACAGAACTATTTAGCCTTGATAAGGCTGCATATGTATGTCTCATTCATATTTTCAACCATACTACTCATATTTTTCAGAATAATTTACTGAGATTATTAATTGTTTTGATTTTTCTTTATTGTTTTCCCTCTAATATCCCTGGATTGCTGTAATACTGAAAGACTGGCAAAGAATATGAAACCAAGACACAAGTAGATCCTCAAAGGAAACATGCAACTTAAGTTCAAAGAGTTGTTGTGTAATCAATCTTGAGGGAAAAAAAATCAGGGAAGCAGGAACAAAAGGAAGCTTAATAACTTTTCAAGACAGCTACTTTCATCAACTAAACAGGAGTTGTAATTCTGCCAATTAATAGTAAAGTCCATTAATTGTAAGTCATAAAAACTATCTGCTATGCAAAGCACTTGTTTTTCTTTGCTGGCTCTGACATTTGGGGGGGGCAGTGTAGTAGGGCATCCTATGAAGCAAAGATTGGTGTTCTGTAACAGGAGTGGACATAGTCACTTAATGGTTTTACAGCACTGCCAGTTGAACAAGCTCTCTTTATAAAAATAAACACAGAAAAAACATGATTGCAAGTTCCTGAAGAGATTAAAAATTTTTATGCAGAAAGCTGTAGTTAGTTACACATTGTTGATTTAGTACAGTGCAGGGCACAACTAGGACTAAAGGAATAAAGCTAAGGATCAAGAACCAGAGTAAGTATCGGGAAGGGAAGGGGAAGGGAAGG
>VYZS01031153.1:21673-59273 GCA_013400695.1 Neodrepanis coruscans | reverse complement strand
AACAGGTCATTGTTATTGCACATTACTTTTACTGAATGGGATGTCTTGTCATCAAAGCCTATTGCAACAGAATGGTTGTTGCCTGGTGCTTGTGCTGCAGGTTTAGGTCAGATCTTAGTCATATGATTTTTTTTAACAGAACAATTCATCTAGAAATACGTCTGAATTTTATGAGATGCCACTGACTAATCTTTGTACAAGTAGATGCACAAGCAGATGAAGAGCAAACTGAGTCAAGGGTCTATGAAGATTTATAAGGTCTATTATCAGTCGATATGGTGCAGCAACAGAAAGTTAAATGAAAATACACACTTATATTCAACAGGCTCAAGTAGAATCTCTTTGTTAAGGGATAGGAAAATTAATACTTTTACACTCATATATATTACACACCCACACAAAGACATATAACGTACATACAGCGTTTGAACATCAATCATTTTGCCAAAATAATGCAGCAAAAAATCATTAACTCTCAGTCTCAGCTTAATATATGTCGAATACTTACCTAACTCACAGGAGCGTTGTGAGGCTTAATTAATTAGTGACTGTAAAGCACTTTGTGATCCTCTAATGAAAGGTGCTACATAGCACAAAGTATTATTAAAATCATTATGACCACAAAAAAGCCCTGTGGAATTCCAGCCTACACTGTCTGTTGGGGTTGGGAGTGATCTTATTATTAAAAGGAGACTGTCAGACTAATTTTCATAATTTTTTCAAGATTTTTTCCCCCTTTGCTGTTGTGATAGCATGTTAGTAGCTAGAAATTTAATCTTATCATCTTAATAACATACACTCATGTATAGTTTGTTACTGCAGGGCTAGAGAAGAGAGCAGGGCTTTTGGCATTCATCTGGCTTTCCCTTTTAAGAAAAAAAAAATAAAATTGTGAGACATATTTTGACACCTTCCCACACTCCACCCCAGCAGGACAGCCGATCATGTGAGATCGCAGGATACTCGCTATAGCTGCATGGGAAAATACTGATGTGGTTTTAATTTCTCTCGGGTTTTTTTTCTCCTTCTTTCACACACACACACATACACCAAAAAAAAAAAAAACAAAACAAAACAAAACAAGGCACAAAATAAAACCCAGTTTATTATATAAATAGGCTACAAAGACTGTCTGCTGTGCTTTATATAAAAAACTCTTAAGTGTTCAAAGTGTCGGCTTCTATCAAGAACATGAAGCCCTAACCAATTTGGAGCCTTCTCCCCACTCTCCATATAACAACCGAGCAGCTGTAAGGCACACGAGCTCCAAACTCCCGTCTTGAGAGACTGAATTTCTGGGAAAGCGTCTCACCAGCAGGCTCTGTCCCTGGGGAGCCATCCAGCACCCAGCCCGCCACTGCAGCCCATCCCACCGGACTGGCCCAGACCTGTGCTGAGCATAACCAGAAAGTTAACGAGCTCATTATTACAGCCCACAGTTCAAAGACCTGCATGTTTTCTAATTCAAGCATTTTCAGAAAGAAACCCCCATAGATCTCTAAATACACTGGAAACTCCAGGTGAAATAGCTGCCCTCACTGTAAATTAGATTACAATCCATGCAAATTACCCCAGACTCAGGCACAGTGGTACAGGACTGGCTAAAGCTTCTACCCTTCTACCTTCCCTTGTGGACACCAGCACATCAAAATGACAGAGGACAGACATACAGCTTCACATCCCCATCATCTCTAGCTGGGATTCAAAACAAGAGGCAGTCACACAAGATGCATCCCAGTTTTGCTTCTAGTTCTTGGAGCAAGCATGCCAGCAAACAACCAACACAGGGCCCTAACTTTTCTCTGCTGAGAAAAGGGAAGGGAAGGGAAGAACAATCCCTTTTGTGTAAGGAACTCAAGAGTTAGGCCCTAAAACATGAGAGGGCAGAATAAGCTTAATGACAAGCAACTGCTTCTTCAAAAAGATCACATTCTTCCTGCTTTGGCACCAGTGTCATGAAATACACCATACAAAACAAGGGATGTCACAGCTCTAAAAAAAACTAAGAAATTCCAAAGGAGTTTTTAATCTGTACATGTTTTTCTATGAAGCCCAGCAACTGCATGTCCACTCTCCTGCATGAAACTGCTAGGGTAGAACACGCCTCCTAGTATCAGTAAAATTTGGCAAGATCAGACATCATATTTTGGAAAACAATGCATCTGCTTGATACTCTGCATGCTCCACTGAAATTATGATAGCTTAATCAATCTAGAAAATGCAAGGAGAAAACCATGCCTTATACTTCACACTAGTAGAGCAGCATTATAGCAAAATGTTGCTTTTCACCTTCTCTCTTACTCTTCTGCAGTTTTCAGACTCTTCAGTTTAGTCCCTGATAGCCAATTTGCCAAGAGCTGTTTGCAATTTTTTCCCCCACAAAGTCTACAACAAAGAGACAAGTAATAAGAGCTACAGTCTGTTCAAGCTTGCTCCTTCCCATTTACATTTACTTTCCCAACATCGATCGTTCTCAAATCTCTAAAGGTGCACTTCTGGACATCTTAAATCCTGTTCAGCTACAAAGTGCCATCAATTCCTCACAACTCTAATCAGATAAATCTCTTATTAATTCACATTAAATTAATTCAAAATGATCTTTTCTATTACCCTATGCTTCAAAGCACAGCACACATCAGTAGTCATTTAGTCACTGGAATAAATCTAACCTTTTCTATGGGTATAAAACAGATACTTGGTCATTTCAGAGAGTTAAAGAGTGGCATTTCAAAATCGATTGTTTTAGCCCACTTCCAGACGCTTATTTCATTTTAAACTCACTACCGGGGTAATCACACAGACACTTCCAGAAGAAACTGAAGTCAAAAGGTAGTGTGCCTAAAGAGGTGACATGGGGTGGAATTTTACACTATCTTGCAACCAAAATGAAGAATTCTAAAACTGCTTTTATTTAAGGGTTCCTGAGCATGGCAGTTTGCTGCTCTGCATATCTTACCGACCTACTGCAGAGAGCTTGCTCCTACCTGCCCGCCACTGCCATCAATCCAGGATGGGAGAGCCCAACAAGGCTTTTTTGCCCTGGCTTCCAATCAAGTACGTAAAAGCCCTCAGCAAACATGACAATCTATTAAACCTCAACAAAGCGTGTGAAACAGGAAAATTAATATTGCTGCCATATTATGGATAAATAAAATTATCTACAGTAATGAAAGATGCAAAATTCAAGGTGTTCAAGGTGACATGCAGGCTAAACTCTTGTCTAGTTTCTTGAACCAGGTTTCTCTAGATGTCCAGGTCCATATCCCTCTCCTGTACATATTTCAGTAGAGAGAGCATCACCCTAGCACTTGGCAAAAGGCCAACATCCAGTAATTTAATAAGGTGCAGAGGGAGCACCTCATGCAAAAGTCTAAATGCTCCAATTTATCATGACAATTACAGGATACGCTGACATTTTATTTGTATGTAAATTAGTCTCCAAAACAGCATTAAAAGGCTGCACTTCCAGAGAACATTGTGCTTTTGCTTCTCTGTTCTGCATTTATCTAAATTCATCTTAGTATATTAAAAGTAGTTTAATTTTTATGTATTGATGCTGTTTTGCATGCTCCCCAATCTGCTGTTATTGCACCACAGAGAGAATCCAGTCTGATTTGCCTACTGCAATAAAATACCTGACTTCTGCCAGGACTGACACCTCCTATGAGAGCCCTGCCATCCTCACTGAATTTTCTGGTTATTCTATTAATTTGCTGTCACTACTCTTTATAGGATGTAGAACACTGCCTATTAGATGACACCAGAGGTCCATTTAGTCTGGTGTTCTGTCTTGGAAAGTGGCCAATACCAGATCCTTCGAAGAAGGTTCAACTGCCTTTGGACAGATACAGGATCACCTATGTCTCTGAAAAATAAATTGCTCCTAATTCTCGATGCTCGTGACAGTGGTTTGCTTTCTGAAGAGTAAGGGGGTCTTAGCCTTTAACTATCTCTCATACTCTACAGTTTGTTGTTAAAGAAGTCTTATATATCTCCACTTCCAACAAAAGTGCTCAATACCTATCTGAACATTCCAATGATCCTGGTATCAGTGATATCTTGTAGCTCTCACTTTACAATTTAAATCTGAAATAAAAAAGAGGGAATAATTTAAGTGTTTTGTTTGTCAATGTAGTAGTTTCCCCTCAGTCTTGTACTAGCTAGCACCAAAGACCCCCTGGACTATGGGCACATCTATCACATCCCCACCGTTCACCCTGTCTTTACGGCAAACAACCACTGCCTTGCCCAACCGTTCAAGTAGGTGTGGCAATCTCATATGTTTCAATTTCTTCTCAGTCTGAGTAAACTCAGTGTTGTTTGTAATCCGAATGTCCTTTGAAGACAATAGCAGTTTAGGGTTTGCAAATGACTCAGAACTGAATCTGAGTTGAGTGTACTGGCAGAGGCAAGTACAAGTGCTACCTTGAGATGAAGAGTGAGGAAAGGTGACCTCTTGGTTCCTAGGCAAGCGCAATCAGGTATGGATACAAGAAGTGACTCATCTGTTCTTTTGCATTAAGAGTATAATGGACTGATCCTATTTCCCTTGGAGCTAATGGCAAAAGCCCCATTGACTTTGAGAGATGCAAGATTGAGATGTGTTGTTCCTTTCTCCCAGGAGAGGTCTGCGATAAGAGAAAAAGGTATCACAATTCCCTTGCCCAAAACCTCAGTCAGACGGAAACATAAATTACTTGGAAGAAGAGGAAAAGATGGAAGGGAGATAGACAATGGTTTTGGCTAGCATTACAGAAAAGTTCAAATAATTTTGTTTCCAACTACAGGCAAAAACCTCCCATTTGAAATGAGGTTGAAATTTCAGAAAGTGGGAAGCAGGCAGAAGTCTACACCTCGACTTGAAACAGCAATATTAAACCATCACCAGAGAGGGCATTATTGAAGCACTTTTCCAGCCAGAACCAAGATGAACACGAGTTTGCAAAAATGTCCATTTTGGGGGGGTTTTGTTTTTTAGTTTTCAGAAAAAAAATTGGCAAGGGTTTCCAGACACAAGTTACATAGGTAAGAGAGTGCAACCAAGGGCAACCGGAGTTGAGCCCATATACATCAAAGCAGACTCTGGCTTTGGGTAGCTATCCAAACTGAACCTTCAAAGGTTCTGATGTTACCCTCTTGTTTAGCTTGAATCTTGTCTAAGCTTGCTCAGGAGAACCCACATTCAGAAGCATGGGAGAAGGGAAAAAGAATACACATTTTCCAAACTGTGATTTCAAAACAAAACAAAAAAATGTAAATTTACATGCTGGAGGGTAATACTGGTAAGCGTGGCTAGCTATTGTTGCTCCATGCTTTTCAATTTCCATATATTAGCATTCATTGCCAACATTATTAAATCCAAAGTTATTTGGATGCTTTGATCAGCAAATTGAATCTTGAGTCTACATACGATGTACCTACATTCACACAGTTTACAAAACTATCATATTTCCCTATTCTAACTCTTTCCCCCACATGCTGAGAGTTTCCATATATCCCACAGCCATACATTCCAAACACAGACTATTTTATTTAGCATTTATTCAAGAATTTAGATAAAAAGAAAAGCAATGGAAAATGTTTGGCAATCTCCATATAAACAGTTTCTATACATTTGGGTTGAATCATCCCATAAACTCTCATCTTGACATGCCTGTGACAGATAAATATGTCATCACCAATATGCCCTTTTGACTTGGAGATCAGGATACAAGGGATCCATATTATAAAATCTCTTTTACCCTTTATGGTTATCACAAAAATGAAATATAAGTAAGTCAGAATATTGGCACTGTATTTCCTCAGCACAGATAACCACACTCTCCATTGTGAATGAGGGAGAAACAACAGCAGTGGCAACCACAACAAAAGAGTGGATTGTGTGTTCCCTACACAAAACCGAAAGCTGTGCCTATTCAAGAAATCTTGGCCATTTGTCAGAAATTACAGAACTGATGTTAGAGCCCAATATTAGCTCCAGCCAAAGCAGCGGTGAATTACCTTGCTTTTGGAATCAACCCTATTAACTAGGAAAGACTCTCCGTAGCAGCACATATCATCATATGGTCCCCTCGTGAAGACTCAGAAACATTGAGCCACTTTCTTAAAACAAAGTAAAATAAAAAAAGAAAGACGACCAAAGTGAATGCAAATGAATTCCCTGTGAGTGGTTTGTCTATTATTTGCCCTTTTTATCTCTTATTTATGTTTCTTTTGAAGCTGAGAAATGAAGTGAAATGCCAATAAGAAAGCCATCCTTAAAGTGCTTCCATCATACTAATCTCTTATGAAACAGCTTTAAAACAGAGGCATTTTTCAGATAGCCATAAGAATTGAATGTACACATTCAGTGAGGAGTATGATTTCTGTTTTACCCATTTCAATGCTAGTTGGAAAAGAAGGAAAGAGGCCGCAGAATAAGAAGACTCCTTGAGACTTTGCTGATGTGGCTTTGTAACAGCTTCATGTAGTGAGTGCTGGCAATGGGTGCCAGTGTCAGCCTGCTGACTGCTGGATGAACATATACAGTGCAAATAATTCTGCTTTTGAATCAGTTTTTGCTGAACTCCCACATAACCTTTCCATGGGAAGACATCATAATACCCACATAAGTGATTTTATGAATCTAGCTTTCGGTTTTGAAAGAAATTTTCTTAGCTACTGGCTTTGATTCTTTATTGCACAAAGGGGTGGTGCCAAAAGCCCTCACACTAGCCTCGACCATACAGACACCAGAAATTTAATTTAAACATTGGCAATCTGTCAGGATTATAAAACACATATAAAAAAAAATAAAAATTCTTACTTTTTTTCCCCTGAGAGGTAAACATATAATTTTCAAAAAGACGAGTCGCAGAATCTGTATGCAGCAATGTATACACAGGAACTAAAACTACTGATAGGAGTCAAGTAGAGACAAACAGGACTGGACAGTTGTTTTTTTCTCCCATTGAAAATATATTTTGAAATAAGTTGGACACTGTATCTCTTTTCTATCAATCATAGATCTAAAATGTTCCTTAAAAAAATATAGAATTACTTTTCTAAAAAAGTTAAAAGAAGTCCAACTACATATTTCCATTCTCAAAAATACCCTGTATGCAAGCAAGCCTTACCACATAGCTCCTGTCTTCCTCCCCAGAGCTGCCTTCTTGCCAGCTCAATTTCAAATCCGGTTCTTCACCAGCTTTAAGAAATATCCAGCTATGATGTAGAGCATATTTGTTGCACTGGGATGTATCCCACGAAAATTGAAAGCTTTTGCCATGTTTTCACTTATAAAGAAAACAACAATTAAAGCAACTTCTAGGTTCACTGACATTTAGGAGTCTAAAAAAAGCCCCAAAATTATTTGCAGTGGCTACAACAGCACCTTCTTTGAAGTAATGTTGCAACTTGTACGAAGGAATTTGGGATGTACCTGAGATCTAAAGGTGCGGGCTACAAATTAACACAACCAAATAGGTAGAGAAGCTGAGAGTCCAATATGGATGGGGTAAGATAACCACAACTGAATAAAAGGACTGCCAAATGTGAGCCAGTTGTCTGAGTACAGATCATGTCATTCTACTCAGCTAGCTGCTGCCCAATCAATAATTTGTTGCTGTTTGCTCTCCTCATGCCAATCAATCCAAACTAGGGCTGCTTCTAATTTTCCAGTCCAGGAATAGCTTCAGAACATCCACCACTGTTATTTCAAACAACTCAAGAGATAAATGTTTCATCCACACATCAGAGAGCAAGTTCTTCCCAAAATGGGACTAGTTAAGATTAAGTAATTACTCCCGTAACAGTTTGATCTGATAAATCACAAGACACAAGGCTGCAAAAGTGATCTTTGTACCATTAGCAGTAAAGAGAGAATCCAACTTCTAAAAATACTTCATTAACTGACACGGGACCCAAAAACTGTGGTGATTCTGTAGAGAGTGTTTCACAATAGATATAGCCATTTTTTAGGGATTAGTATTAGCTATAAATTTCTTACCCACTAAAATTTATACTGCAAAGACATCTTCCTTTGGAGAAGACAGAGATGAAATCAGAGCCAATTAAATTTAAGCATCTCTTAAACAATTATTTTGTCAAGCAATATATATTGAAAGAAAAATAATTCATGAGAGGAATTGGAAATTATCTTTATAATTTGGTCATGGCTTCTCTTCTTGTGAGTAATGAGAACAGCCCAAGATCACAGATAAAAATCTTTATGTCATAAGACGTTCATATAATCATTTGCATGCAGATAAAAGATGAGCATATATATGCATTCGTGACATAAAGAATGGAGACTGAAGTAAACAGATGTATTTGTGATATAGATGGTACTTGAGTCTTCTCCAGCATGAAAATCTACTGTTCAAACCAAACACAGACTTGAGTCTCTCCTTTTTAAAAAAATAACCTTTTATATCATTGAATCCCATAGCATCTTGATAGGCCTTGTGTTAATTATTTTTATGGAGAAATAATTACTCTTTATGACTCCCAGATCTAAAGCAGCAATTTGATTTCCTATCGCATTACACCCCAATTTTGTTGTAGCTCTGGATTTCTTTCGAGTCTGAAACAAAATACCCAACGACTACACTCATAACCCTCACTCTCCATTCACACATAGTGTGAACAACACATGTTGTTCCCATTTTGCCTGCTCACAAGATGGCACGCTTGTCTCACATCTCACACCAACCACAAATAGGTCTGTATTACACTCACAGCATCAAGGATAATTAAAGGTTGGGCATGGAGGTGGTAGCAACACACTCCCACACCAGTGATGGTGCCAGCAGTGCTGCAGGTCCCTATGCCTGTGCTGTGGAGCCTGAAACACCATGTAAGTGCTGACTTGCTGGTTCTCACTTCCCGAGCTCAGATGTGGGACGCAGTAGGGGTTTGGAAAATGTAAATCCCAGAAGAAAAAAATGTGGCTTCTTTAGCCCAAACCAAACTCTATCTACCTAGAACTCTACCAGCCTCCAAGCTAAAGAGTTCTTGCATAAGTCAGCATTACACTGTAATCTAGACAACATACATATACTTGATGAGACTCTAAAATAACTGAAAATTACCATTCCCCTTGCATCTCTCTAACAGTTTGACATACCGATGCCTAATGTCTCATTGTTTCAAATTGAATCATGACTGTAAATCACTGGAAATACAGAAGAATGAGACGTAAGACTTGGGTGAAAAAAAGAGGACGCATAAGAGACTGAACTTTAGAAACTATGAAAATATAAAAATCAGCAACTGAAACATCATTAGAAAACTGAGAAATGGCAAATTTACAGAATGTAGTGGAATAAAAACCCCACAGTTCACTCATCACAGGTAGAGAGTTAATACTTATTTGGATTTAAAGAAACATCCTTTTTTCTTTTCTTTAAAGACAGGTGTGGGGAATAGAAACAATAGGAACGTTGCTGTGACTATTGATTTCACTCACATTCACTATAAAAGCTATGACAAAATAGAAAAGATACCATCTTTTATTTTAACTACAGCAAGAGTGTGAAAAGTAAGGGACTTTTGTTTACATGGCAACCAAGTGCACATATTTAATCATACATGCAGGCTCTTTCGAGTTAACCTGTGTTCTTTAAACAGGTAACCAGCTGATAATTGCTTTTCATAAATCCCTACATTTTGCCCTGATTTCATAACAACACAAGACATTTTGGTCCTTGAACCTGGCAAAAATTGCATACATCTTAGGATTACTGGAACTGGCATGTGAATATTGTAAATGGGATTCAAGAAGTGAGGAAATGTCAATGGTTTAGGCATTAAGATGAGCAAAAGGAAAACCATTGAGCAAGCTCATACTGCCATGTCAATGCTGTACAAGCTGGAAATAGTGAAGCCACAAGAAAGCACTGGGCACTTCTCACTGTCAGCTGAACTGCTTCCTGTTCAAATATACAAAGGTTAAAGTGAGGAAAATTATTAAAATGCACTGATAGAAAATTAATTCTCAAATAATACTCAAAAGATTAATCAATAACAGTCTATCAGCGTAAGATACTGTAGCAACACAGCATTTCCGAAGCAGACAGCCTTGCTTTGCTGCATGAGAAAAATCCAACATCAGATCATGGGTACCTCTAAACTGTGGGATACTCTTCTGCAGCTCCCAGCTCCAAATGCATGCCCTGGCAACACCCTGACTACACATCAGAAAATCTGGTTTGGCACAATTCTCCTATGCATTTTGAATTCCACCAGTAGAAACTCAAGCAAATAGATGAAGGGCAATGTGTGCCATCCAGCAGATCAGGATTGTGGTGCATAGTCTGCCGGAGAGAATCAGCAACTTCTCAATGCTGGTTTATGCTTCCTACAAGCACTCCACATTTCAGCAACATTAAAACGACTCTTTCTGCTCTGGTTTATAAAGCCATTTTCTCATTATTATT
The DNA here is from genome assembly GCA_013400695.1 of Neodrepanis coruscans. Classification (NCBI taxonomy): domain Eukaryota; kingdom Metazoa; phylum Chordata; class Aves; order Passeriformes; family Philepittidae; genus Neodrepanis; species Neodrepanis coruscans. The sequence continues at coordinate 48,855 of VYZS01031153.1, read as the reverse complement.
TCTTTTTTTTTCCCCCTTAAATAAAATTTATTAAAAGAGGAGGAGCAGACCATGGTTAGGCAATTAACCAGGGACTGGGAAACGTCTCTTAATTTCCTTTGTATCTTCAGAAAAGCAGCATCACACGCTAACCACTACCACTCCAAAAAAGCCATAACATGACTATGTTTACACTTGTTTTGTAACAATCACCAAGAAGTGAGCCTGATCTTGAGGCCAAATGACAAGGAAGAGATTGAAACTTCACTATTTTATTCTCAAGTCAATTATTTTCATTTGAACTAGTATATTAGGGTCTAAAAGTCTCATTTCAAACAGCTGCATCACAGATGAGCTAACAACACAAATACTCAAGTGAGTTTATACAGAAAATACTAAGGAAACTGGACAAAAGTTTTGTGGTATCTTCAGTCTAGGTAAGTACAGATATATCATACAGAAAACTACTGAAAATTATATTTTTAGTGGGAAAGGAAAATTAGTAGGGAAGACTGCATGCTCTATGAAATAACAATTACTGGCACCTTAGTAACTGTAAATTATTTAAGAAGAAAAAGAAAATATTAGTTGACCACAAATACAAACCAGTCCAAACAACAGTTTAAAAGGCCCTATGTCCAAGGCAAGAATTTGAGCAGAAACAGGTAAGTAATGACATTACAGATGACACTGCATTAAGAAAACTATTTAAAAATGTTCAAGAAATATTAATTTTAATGAAAACTAATGAAGATATGGAAGATATGACTTTTTGTTATATGAACATGTGGAGTGCAGCTCATTTAGACTAGCAACACAATTGCTAGCAGCAGGTAAACATTAGGGAGGGAAAAGCTTAGGATCCAGTTGGCATAAGAACAAATGAGACTAGCCATGATTAACTTTGGGCTGAAAATGAGAAGGAAGGGTTTTAACTGACACAGCAGTGAGGCTATGAAACATCCTTCCACCAGACGCTGTCAAGGCAAAAAAAAAACCCTACCTAATTTTAGGATAAAGGTAGGTCACTTCATAAAAGGGATTACATACTGAGGTAGATGTTCAAAGAGCTCTTCACAATTCCCACAGAACTTCAGGACAACGTACACAAAACCACTTTTTCAGGGTATGCACACCGTTCCCTAAAAATACACATGCCAAGGGCACTGTTTCCTCAAGAGCAGATGGGATATAGAGTATTCTTTGTCTCTATCATTTTTTTAAAATAGTTTTATTTTCACAGTCACTTTCTGCATTTCCTTTAAGGCCAATTGTTTTATAAAGACACTATCTTCTACCTTCAAACTAATTAAAGATATGTAATGTTCCTTACTTGGGCAGAAGGAATTAACTGTAGCATTACAAACCTTTTCTTAAAAAAACCCATCCTTTCCATTTAACTGTCTCATCAGTCATTTGTATGTGTGGCTGGGCCATACTCCAAACAGGCATTGCACAGTTCTTTTTGTATTTTGTTGAAGGCAGCTTAGTTATTAAAAATGCAATGAGAAGGCAATTCTTGAGCCCTCTACATAGGTTTCACAAAGGACACACCCTGGGTTCCCAACACTGCTTTGCCAGGACAATCTAACCAGAGCAACATTTAAGAGTGACAGAAAAAGGAAAAAACAGGCAAAGTTATTTTCAGTAAATTGTGCACAAAGTTATGAATGGGACAGTGGTCTACAGATAGGATGCATCTAGAATGAGTTCAGGCATTTTGAGACTGCATCACGCTGGTCATTAAAAAAAAAAGATTTTTTTTTTGGTAGGACAAAACACTTGTTAAAATTCTGTATGTTACAATTTTTACCTGAACTTAATCTATTTGGATGAAACCAAAGAGGTAGCGGCTGTCTCCAATGAAGAAAAAAACCTTTGTTACGATCCAAAGGGGACACAATATTACCGTCTCCATTCTCATTCTTAGAGCTACTACATCTCTCTAGCTTGTTGCAATACCCATTCTCAGATAATCCACAATGAAAAACAGAGATGGCAACAGATGGCTATGCAGAGAAGCCTGATATGGTCAAACTGACCAAAGCAACTCTTACAATTCCTAAAAAGCTTTTTATGGGGTTCATTTGGGCCTGACCAAGCTTCACACATTGTTTTGGTTTAGCTGTGTAAACACCAGGCCATTTGTTCCAAGTTTCTTCTTTATCCACACTAGCACAATACTTCACTATTGCTTTTTTTTTTTCTTTCTGCTAAACTGAAATGCATTTAAACATGTATTTATTTATGGTACAGAATGTTTGCTAGAACCAGGGCTCTTGGATAATCCTTGATTTGGCAGGCCTTTCTAGCATCTTGTTTCTGCCTGACATAACACACAAATTTTTTTCCCCCTGGAAACACACTGGTGTTATGCTTCTGTTTGTGAAAGGTGCAGAGACTGAAGATTTCCCCTACTAAGCATGCAGAGGAGAGGGTAATCCTGACTCAGTTCAAAGTAAAACTTTGTGACATTTTCAGGAGAGGAGCTGCCACCTAGTCAAGCAGAGGATGCCATAGGCAGGTCCAAGAGCCAGAATCTGGGGATGTAATTTCATGATGGGTTTAAGCCCTGTTGGCTCTGAAGGAGCCCTGCCTGTCACTTCTCACCACCATCTGCATGCCCAGGCCCTGCCCTCTGCCTACACCCACTCTCTGGCCAAAATTGCCCTGCTTACACCCTGAGGCTGGCAGGAGGACAGTCCCTGTCGGTGTTAACTCAGGCTTGGATTAAAAGAGCTCGCTTCTCTGGAGAAGCCCTGCTCAGAGGATTCTGGCTTTGCAAACTCATCCAGCACTGGAACTAGTACTCGTCACACACAAGCCAGGAAAGGGTCACAGCACATCAAAAACCTCCAATAGAATCCAAACCAAACCAGTACCCACTCCTCACCCAGAAGCACTATGAGGCAGGTCACCACACTGAAGGTTATGGGCCAGGGGCCCTACTCTCAGTTCTGCCCAAGGGCGAGAGGTCTGGGAGCAGCCTGGGCTTTGCTGCCCACCCAGGCAACCTGCCTCCTGCACACCTACAGCCCTTCTTGCAGCACATGCCGAATGCCAAGCCATCCCTGATGGTGCGGGTGAATGAAAATAAGCCAGGCCTTAAAGGAGAGAACAGTTAAAATTTCTTTTTTAAAGAGAAGAGTATTTAAAAAAAGAGTTCAGGAGAAAATAATCTTTGTCTGTCAGGAAATATAAGTGCTGTCTTCAGAAAAGTAAAATCATTATTGCAAGCAAACTGATTCATTAAATAACATGCAGAAGAGGATTATAATGCCTTCCTTGTCATTAAAATGCTTTGAAACTACACTTCTGTAAGATATGCTAATGATATTCAGCTTTTATATTACACAGCAGAAGCTATGCTCTGGGTAGAATTTGGAGCACTGTGTTACATAGGAGTTCAGGTTAGAAAAGCAGTTATTAGTTCACATTAACTACAAACATGTTTAAAATGAGCAGAAAACTGGCCATACCATACAGAAACCAGATGTAAGGGTGATGAAATGGTCCACACAAAGTGATACATTCCCTTTCGACCCAAGAATCCCCTTTTTTGAGTGAGATTCCTATCTCTGGCATACTTTTCTCCAAAATAAAAAGTCTGCTTGAATGCTGAAAGTCTAATTCATTTTTCTTTCCTTGTGTCCTCATCTGAAGACTAAAGAACAGCACTATCAAAAATAAACTATCACTTTATATTTACCTTTTCACCAAGTAGTTCATGGGTTTTTATTTCAGTGAAATTAAGTTCTGGCATATTTTGACCATATTATGCAAGTCCTTATTATAGATAGCAAAATTCAGGCTCTAAAACCCACTGGAATTGGCACAATCAAATCTCTACGTGATTTATCAGCTTCACTGTCACAGTAACTAACTCAGAGCATTTCTCTGCTTGATTCCCTCTGTAAGCTGTCAGAAGTCACTCTATCAAACAGAAATGTAACACTATTTTTATTGCTTATCTCTTTTGCCTTGGGTTACATCAGTAAGTCATCTCCCTGTATCAACTTGACAAGACTCTATTTGGTTTAAAAGGACACAGCTGTGACAACTTTGGAGTTGTTTTTCTTTTTTTTTCTGTTAATAGTTCTCAACTGAATAGTTGTTCTTGGTAGTCTGGGGTTTTACACCATGAGCATAAAGCTTTGGACATTCAGTCCCATAGTATCTTACAGTCTTTATTGCAAGAGGCACTGGAGAAGTCAGAGGTAGATATTATTTCAGTAAAGCCATAATTAATTACAAGACATATTCTAGATTTGGTCTTATTTTCTTAATGCTCTGTAATTAATTAATATAAATATACATCCTTATTTCCACAGCCTTTGCTCAAGCTATTAAGAACTCCAGTCCTTGGACTCAATCCTGCCTGGCATTTTCTCTTGTGTTACACAAATAACTGTGGCTGACTCTCTCTAAGTCCCAGAATTTGAAGATCAGGATCAAAAGTCTGCTCAGGATTTTAGACTAAGGAAGGAAGAATATACTATGAACTACATATTGTCAACTTGTCTTAATATAATCCCTCAGCTAGGGGATATTGGAAAAATATTTAGGTAATCTGAAAACAGCATTTAGTATTTCTGCACTATCCAATAAATGCAACACATTACTGATTTAATTAAATAATACAATTTTGTGATAAATACCTCAGCACGTAAAGAGAAAAAAGTCCACAGCATATTTCAAATTCATTGCACTATTTGCACTGATGGTCACTTAGATGAATATAGACTTTAATTTATACATCACTAGTTTTAATCATGATTTAAATTAGCAGGTCAAAAACATCAACACACACATACAATGAGGTTAAAAGAAATTATTTATGTTTTCACTGTATTTCTGAAAAGTGAAAACTCAGGAAATAGTTATTAAGTTATGTCAGCTGTAACTAAATGTAGTTGTTTTATCAAAGGAAGGAGTTTTGCTTTGGACAGTGATTTGTATACATTGTATCTATATGTATTTAATTAAGAAGTTATAGGGTTCAACATCATATTTTGTGCTTACATGTGGTTTTACGTTGATATATATGTTACAGACTTCATTCCATATTTTCTGATTACTAGGTAAAAAAGGGGTCTTTTTGGCTTATGAAAGCTGGAGTTATATTAAGAATCATTAAAAATCTCTTTAAATTATTGCTTATCAGTTCAATGATGCCCAAGGTATGCAGAAAAGGAAAAAATGTTTACAAAACCTGTTTTGTATTTAAAACTAATTTAAACAAAGAATTACGTGTGACTTGTTCACTGTATAGTTGTTTATCCAATTGTTTTGGCTTATCACATTCTAGAGGTTGCAAATTTCATCATCTCATACTCTATTTTCATCCATGGAAATGGAAAAATAAAACGTTTTCTGTAGCTTTTTTCTTTTTTCAGTTTCTGGTAGTTTTAGTTTTGAAAACGAGAGTCACTAAGCGGAATGTAAAATGGAGAAAATTGTGTCACTGCACCAGCATAGGAAGCCTCTGGCAAAAGCCAATTTAATCACTTCAACAAACTGGTTCCAGGTGTTTAGCTAGTCATTTCCAACAGGATTGTGGTGTGACATTACTTAAAATTTTGGCAGCAAATAGGTAAATATACACAAGCAAACAGTACATATGCTTGTAGACTTAGACCTTAACACAGATCAAAATCTGAGAGTCCTATTTTTAAAAGGTAAATATTTAAGTCTTTTTTTTTTTAAATATGGGTTTCTCTATTTTAAAGAAAAACTTTCTTAAGCATTCATTATTGTGTATCTTTGTTATTCATATTAGATTAGTTAGGAATCCAGTGACTGTTTTAATATATACTGCAGTACTTTCATATAACATCTTTTGGGATAGAAATACACTTTAATATGCTATACATTAAAAATCAAACCACATACATGATGTTACCAGTTTTACTATGCTCCTGCAAGTATCTGCAGCATCAGACTATTATCCACAAGATGATCACAGAAGAGAAAAACCTAACTGGCAGAAGTCTCAATGGGCTTAAACCAGAACAAAAAACTGTACTTAATTTAGGAACTGAAAGTCTGTCTGCAGTTTGGCACATACAGCACATCACACCATATAATTTTATAAAAATCAAATAACTTTGCAAATCACTTCAAATGTTTCCTTTCTCATTGGTTTTAATCATGTTTGAAAAGAGAAAAAAAAAATTACAGAATGAAATAAAAGCAACATATAATGATCTAGGAACATAATTCTCCTGAATGAACATTCCTAAATTTTTGGATCATGGACCACTGTCAAACTTCAAACATAACAGGTAACTATTATGCAGCCTTCACATCAAACTTTTAATTAAAACCTCCAAATGGATGATATGATGCTGAAGATCAGTATTATACCATGATTATATGTGTCTGCAGACCACAATCTGGAAACCAATATATTAAAGGATTTCTTTTCCAAAAGGGAATGCTAGTCTCTGGGCTTCTCGGAATAGTCATTTTATATGTTGAGATATTACAGAGTATCTTAACATGTAAATATCTTAAGGCCTCCATTCAATGGGGTTTCAATAATACAAGTGAAAAATACCCGTTTAAAACAGGATTTTTTAATAAACTATTCTGGTATCTTCTTCTCAATCTAGACTGTTGGGTTCTGGGGCTTTCTCCCATCCTCTTATAATAAAGGGCTTACATAATAAATATAATAAATAATATAATAAATATAATAAAGGGCTCACATCCTATCATAATAAAGTGCCCATATGGTGAGGATAACGAAGTGATTTCCAAAGATAACTCAGAAAGGGCCAGCCTATGAATATCAAAGCTGTTTCAGCCTGCTTCAGTTAGGCTTATCACTACAGAATGCAGAACAGAATTTTGGAGTTTACGTACATATATCTATTTGTAATATATATTTATAGTTTAAAAAACAAAATTATATTTCTTACATGTGTGCATATATATATATATATCCGCTTTCAGAAGGGCAGAGAAAAAAAAGAGACTATATCCATTCTAATGGCTTTATCTAAGTTTATTTAAGGAGGGAAAAAAAAAAAAGAGAGAAGAGACAGAGAGGGTTATCCTGAAGCTGGAACAGGACAGCCGTGACTGCTGTTTTCTGCGCAGCACTTGATTGACAGTGCGGGGGGAAGAGCGGTTAATCTCCGCGTTCTGGGAACCGGGCAGGGAGAGAGGGAGCAACTGCTTTCCGCAACACTTCCTGCGATAAGGCAGCGAGCGCTGGCACACGGACACACGCGAGAGGCGACTGCGCGGCGCAGCGCTTCATGCGACTGCAAACGTGACCCGCAGCCCCGCACCCCCGACACCCGGACACCGGCACGCTCAGAACTTTTGGCTCTCGCCGAACGCGCTATTGGGAGTGCCGGGACTCGGCCGGGAAGGGGAACCCCTGGCACCTTCCCCGTCTGTGCAGCCCGGCGCGGGCAGAGCCGCGGGAGCCCGCCCCGTGGCCTCCACTGATGCTCGTTCACGACACGGGCCGAGAACTTCGGCGCTGAACAAAGGCTGCTGGACTGACACCGCAGCACAGCCGGGCTTCTGTTTCTTTTTCTTTTTTTTTTAAACTTCGAGCCCAGCGAAACTTTCGTGGCTCAAAGTCAGCGCGGTACCCCCTCCCCCGCTCTCCCCTTCCCATGGCAGTGTTATTAAGCCCTTAAAGACTTGCAGAGAAAGTAAACGAGGCAGGGGAGGCAGGACAGGCATTAAGGCCAACATGTCCCATATCATCCGATAACTTCCCCTTACATGCCCAGTACAATGCGGGTTTGCTGATCACAGCTTTTCCACTGTACCAGAGCCAAGTGCAGGCAATTACTTACACTTACGTAGACTTTTATAAGAGATAACTGTTATCTCTATTGAAAAGGCACAAGCTGGATTTTTTTCCTCTTTTTTTTTTTTTAATTTGTCTTTCATTACCAAATACACAAAAGAGTTTAAAAACACACAAAAGAGTTTCTGTGCAAGACACTGGCTCCCCCAGCCCTCCGGAGAGCCCCACAGAGAGCAGAGCAGCAGGCCTGGATGGAAAAGCTCTGGTGGAGACCAGCCGGGTCCCGCAACTCCCCGACAGGTCGGGAGTGTTAGCGGTGGGCTGAGTCCGGGGCCGGCTGCACTGGGCCCGGGCCGCGACATGTTCCATTCCGCGGCGCTCCAGCCGAACCCAAAACACTAGAATTCAGGCAAAACAAGACGTATTGCGCCCTGTTGTCCCCACTAGCCACGTTCCCTCGGCCAAGATAAAGGCAGGAGCAATCTCCGTGTTTTTAATGCAAATGAGATGTAGCCCACAGGCGCTCAGCAAATTGCCAAGGCATTGGCGATGCCCCTGCTCTTTAGCTTTGTTTCCACACGTGCTGAAACGTGATGAGCGCTTGTTATGTTTTTCTTCTCACCACCAAAGGACACAGTACAGATATAGCAAGTAGGAAAATCGATGTTCCAGTGGCACTTATAGACCAGATGGCCACGGCCAGAATCTTACAAGTTGTATCAGTACATCTACCAGTGTCATTCCACAGGAATTTCTTCTAAAGTTCATGTCGGATAATTGTAACTCAGAGCTAGAGTATCTCTGAGCAAAAAGAGAATATACTGCATTTATGGAGTCAGCATCCCCGCATCCACGTTTTAAGCAAAACTATCTGACCCTTACACTTTTGAGGGAAAGGATATCTATATAGAAGGCCTACCTGTGTTTATAAACCAGGGGCATTTTACATGGTGCAGAAGCATTACATGATAGTGAAGGAAGGAAGGTTCCATTGCCTTAGTATGAACTTACCACATATGTGTTTAAAACAGATATTAAAAACATGATTCACTGTAATAAAGACATCCCAAACAACTATTTAAAGTGATTCAAAATACAACATTTGGGAGTGGAGAGGTGATGATACAGTACACTTACTTCTGCCCATCCCCCCCACACCCCCCCAAGAAAATACAACTCCAGCTGCAATAATCATAATAAATTAATAATAATGATAATGGCACATATTTAAAATTATTTATACCTTATGCAGAAGTACAGCAGGGCTCTTCAGATTAGATCTCACTTTCAGTTTCACTCACCACTGAACTAGTCAGCTTTGCTTTAAATAGGTGTAGAGTGTTACTTCATAGTTACAGAAAGTACATCGGCATGTTAAAAACAGACACAAAAAACACAGTCTCTTAAACTATACAGGGAAATAATGGCTAAAACATAAGGTACAAGTCAACAAGCTGCTCAACAAATCTCTTCCTCCCCAAACACATGATAGACATAGGAACAGGAGCTCCGGATACTTACTAAACTTATGCAGAGAAATAAATGGGCATCTGTTGCGTGACTTACAAAGCCAGAGGAAAAAGAAGAAGCAAATTTTTCATGGAAGCTTTGGATCATATAGGCTGCGCATTTGCCTCATTCAGATCCTCCTCCTTTCACTGCACTTCAATGTGAAGAATGCAGCCTTAGCAATATTCATCTTAGAAATCCAAAACATTGCATAGACAACACTCCACAACAGATCTGCTTCACATGCATTGACGTACCTCCTAAACATCTGAAAGAAATTCCAGCTTCAGTCAGCCCATAAGAGACATCTTGCCTGACTGTACCTTGATGGTATTGTTTATGAAGAAGATGATTTACACACTCGTAATGATTTAAGCAGCTACTTTGCATACATTACAGAGAGAACCTGAAACATGTGACCTGCTTCACAGGGCAGGATTATACCTCTGTTCTTGTTGTGTCATGTGCAACCACATTATTTAGTAGTTAAAGGCAAGCGAGCACTCTGGTATTCCATTGCCCTCACCATGCATGCAGCACGAGAGTTTTGGCATGCCTCTGAAACCAAAGGTTAGCCTCCTAACTTCTAAAGATAGACAGTTAAATAAATGATATAATTGTCAAAGGGGCTCAGTCAAACCTACCACATAGCTCTGCCCATTCAGGATTGTGACGTTTACTGGCAGAGTTTTTAGGACAGGAAATCTTTCATGGTGTTAATGAATTCGTAACAATGATCATATTCTTAGGGACCACTCCAATACAAACTTTCATTAGCACTCATACCGCCTCTTGCAAAGCACTGAGGATCCATGAGTGATCATCATCAGCTTGGAATAAACAATAAGAACTTTAAATCCTCTTTTTTTTATGTTGATTTAAAAAAGAAGAAAATAAAAGCTTTTCAGAAAAATGGAAACTAACATCCAAAGAATGTTTGGGCTCAGCCTGTCAGCTCCTTCATAATTCTGAGTTGTTTTTATTGATCCATACACTTCTTATGCACAACTTCATTACTGCTTTGATAATTACTAGATAATTAAATACAAGACAGAGCAAGTATCATGCTGGGGAATCATTTAGTGAGTGAACTGTTGTGCTGAAAAGTGGAATTCTTTCTGTCACTCCCAGCACAGTGATACATCAGTAATAGACGCCAAGGAGCTATTTTGGGGGGTGATCCAGTGGCTTACCGGAGCCACAGAGGGCAGCAGCAAAGCATATGGTTCATAATGCAAGGGAAGTCCCACCACACAGACCTTTGCACTTTGTAAACACATAAAAAAAGAGCATGTTCACATGCAGGTTTTACATCAACTTCAGAGTAAGTACAGTATTTGCCATATAATATGTAACAAAAAGAGTCAATGTCTGACTTTTTTGATTAAAGAAAAAGAGAGGAAAACTGGTGGGTTGAGTGGGAGGTATCTTAGCAGCATCAGGACTGAAGGCATCAAAGATCTGGTCACAGATGTGCCACAGGCTCACTTACTCTGCAGTTATTTAGATTCCCTGTGCCCTGGCTCACCCATCAGTACAATGGGTATAATACTTCATCCTGTCCTTAAGAGGCAATTACTGCTTGTAAAATACTCTGGGAAACTTGATTAAAATGCACAGCAGCTTTTCAATAACTATTCCCTCTGAAAGAGCAAGCAAGTTGGGCAAGATGGTGGGCAGTTCTATCTGATGGCTACAAAAAGAAAAATAATCATTCTGAATGAGAAGTATATACCTGATCTATGCACATTTGTAGGTGACCCCTCATGGATTTTTTTTTTCCTTTTTTAGTTACTATGTGTATATTGCAAAGAGAGAAGCAGTGAGAACAGATAATTATAAAGCTTTTGAAAAACCCTGGTATTTTCACCAGAGGATCAGAGTGGGCCATCTTCAAGAACTCTGATGCAGAACTATATGTAATTAAAAAACATAATTATTTGTAATACTCCTCAAACCCTTTTTTCATTAAGGAGGAGAGGGGAAAAAAAGACAGATCATTTTAAATATGAATGCTTTATGAATAAAGATTTTTTTTTAAATTGATGAGCATTCATTTTCCCATACAGTCACATAAAGTAGTTCATGTAAAACATAATTATCAACGTTTTAAACCACATTTTTCCCTTGAAAATAAATAAATAAGCACACCAAATTCTTTTTTGTTCATTAAGAGCCAGATCCAGCAGAAAACATCTGCAGACTTCTAGACCAAGCAAGCCCTGGAAGGCCATGGGTACTGGCTGCACCTCGTGCCAACCTCAGAACTTTGGCTGGTTCAGAAAGATTTAAACAAAACAAAAAAAGCCCTGCAGCTTTATATGTCTGGGAATTGTGGAACTGCATTAGGTTTATGAATAAAGAATAGGGGTGAGAAAAAAAACAACTCCTTTTAAAAAGGAGATCACTCTCTCCTTCTTCTCCTCCCCTATTCTGGGTGCTAGACAGGGACTCTTCTCTCTCCCCAGGGACACCATGGACATCAGCAGCTGCAGCACAAAACATTGGGTCCACCTGCATGTCCTACTGCAGAGGGATGGGGGTTCCAAATCCAGCACATATGCACACCTTGCACATTCAACAGACAGCTAAGCATCCAACTCCCAGCCATGCTCCCAGACACATGGTAGCTGCCAAGAGCAAACCCAAAGGAGCATCCTTGGGATGGGAGCCAGCCTGAGTCATTCAAAGGACACTGCAGGGCCACCACAGATGGGCAGGTGCTGCTCAGGGTGAAGAGCCACCCCTGGGAAGGTGGCCGGGGACATGGTGGTCTCCCCTGAGCCAGCAGTCTCTCTAGTTCCATGGAAAGATCAGGCCCCACAAGCAGACCAGGATTTCTACAACAGGCTTGAACAGGCTCCAAAGTGCAGCAGAGGGAAAGAACTTCAGCAACCACAGGCACCCAGCAACACTTATTTATATTTTGGGCTACCCTGAATATGTGTATGCAAACACCACAGAGGAACTGATGGTACTGGCGAGACTGCTTGTTGAAATAAAGGAAAAGTTTAGGATGAGGGCCCTGCTGCTGAAGTGAATGAAAATTAAAAGAACCTGCTGCTGGTGTAGGTGTCACATTTCTAGACTTTTGATAGAAATAATGGCTTTTTCTGACTAGCTCTTCACTGCATCCCTCTTTGGGAAGCCAAGAAACTTCCCACCGATTGAAGTCGCACCTTGTCCTCTGCCCCACTCAGAGGACCAGCCTACATTTTGGATCAACACCCAGCTCATCTTGTGCAGCTAGCCCTGTGCAGGGAAAAGGACTGGGCAGGTATGAAAAGATCAAGTAACAGTATGCCCATGTGTTCTGCTTAAAGGCATCCCAAAATTTTGGTTTCACAGTCTTCATTTTACAGACACCTCCTCAAGAGAAACAGCAGCTGCAGTATGCTGCCTTGGTTAGCAAGATGTGATACACAGAGAGATATATACTGGATATATATTAGGAGAGAACAGAGGGACTCTGTGTGATGACCATATAACTGCAGACACTCTGCAGGTGTGTATTTACAATACTATTTATATAGTGCTGAAAGTGGACTGCATTAATATACAGTGTGCATGATTCACTGTCATTAGTTCTGCCTTCAAATAATGTGGACCCTAAGATAAATAATATCGCTAGAGCCTCTCCCATACAATACACAGACTTGTTAGTTTAGTTATATATACAAAATTTCCAACTGCAATGAGAGATTCTTTTTGAATTATAAAAAGTTCTTGAAGTGAAACCTTTGTCTGAGTTGAAATGAGCCAGCTGACATAAAAAAAAGCAAACTGAAAAGCCAAGAGACTTGTATTTAAAATGCAGAATAAATCTGATATCTTAAATAAATAGCATTAATCTGAACATGGATTAAAATAAACTATGTATTTTAACAATGCTAGATATAAAAAAATCATCACATTTATCATTACAGCTTTATATACCTGTTGGATTACTGCTTTCAAAGCCTTAAGAAAAGTACTAGTGTCTTTGAATTCAAATGCACTTTATTTATGCTAAATCTGTGAGTGTGCTCTTGTGGAAAATACTGAATTCTACATTATTTATTAAAAAGAAAAAAGCTTACACAGCCTCTGGAAAAAAATAACTAAGTGGCAAAAAATTCCAACTTTGTCCATTCAGCCTTTGATTTTGTCTTCCCCTTAATAAAATTATTGCCAAAAATTAAGCTAATCTTTGCAATGACTTTTTCATTTTTCTTTAAAACAAAGGAGTTTAACTAACTTGCGCTTCTATCAACCTTGATGCACGGCTCGCTATAAAAATGAGATCCCTGTCATTTTTTCTTCCCTGTCTAACATTTAAGGAGGAAAAAAAATTAAAAGAAAACCAATTCCAATGAAACTCTAAATTCTGGCCACAAAACATCTCAGTAAGACACCAAGACAATGTCTCGCAAATTAAAACAGTAGCAGTTGTACCATCTGCAAACTCAGAATTAAGGAGCCAGCATTTTCCACACAATTGTAAAAAGTGTTTAAAAATACTTTTTAAAGCACTTTTTTTAAAAACACTTTGCTTATTCTATAGCATGGGCACTGAAGTGGGCACTGGATCAGAATAAATTCACCATCTACTAGAAGAATGATTCCTGAGGTAACTCAAGAAAGTAAAAGCTGAAGAGCTTGCTGTAGTAATGGGATAGCCTGACTTCGAAGTCAGAAAGAGAAAAATATCTCCCTTTCATTAAAAGGGTAGGGAGGGAAGCTTTAAAAGGTACACAATTAGTTAGCTTTGCAGTGATTAATTCAACAACTGCAAAGCCAAAACCAACTTTAGGCACTTAACCATGAAACTGTCAGTTCTCTATGCTTGACGATAAAGCATCCAAAAAGTAAACATTTCCTTCTGTGTTTTTTTCTACGTGCATATTCCATCATGAGAAGACAATAACCAAATAATTATCAGGCAAGCTCAGCAGAGACTTTTTATACCTTACTCCCCTCAACAGAAAAGTAAGATGTGCCCAGATTCCATTCCTTTTCCTTACTGCCAGCTCTAATAAGATAGTTCATACTGTTCCCTAAAACCTAAGAGAAGGGATTGAAAATCAGACTGAAAATCTCTTCCCCAAAGAAACAACGAGTTCATCACAGTATGGGATGAAGGGACCCCTATACTGACCACATCCTATTCATATCAAGGCAAAAGCAGGCAGCAGGTTTTGCACAAATGAATTCTCAAAAAGAAGCAAATAGAATCTCTGCCTAAGTAAGGAATGCAAAAGCATATCTTCTCTTTTAAATAAAGTCCAAAATTGAATCATTATCGAACAAACTGAAAAAGGGCAGGAAACTTATGAACAAATTAAAATAACAAATCAACGTATCTCTCTGACCTGCAAATATATAATTCAAGCACATTCTTCTTCCAAGCAAGATGCCTATGAATGTTTTGATGGCTGCTCATAATCAAATGTGTCACTCGCAAAATTATAGTATTTGAGGAAACTACCGAGCGACCGAAAATGGCTTTTGCCAGAAGTATGTCACAAGCACGTCTTTTAGTTACCTCAGAATTGCACACAACTTCATTTCATTCCTTCATACTGGCTGTATACGGGTTGCTTCACAGAAATATAACTGCAGTAATCTGCTTGACAGTAAACAATAATCAGTAAACACTGAAATTTATGGAGAAGATACGTGCCCCTGCTACTCCCTCACCTGTCCTCCGCCTCTGCTTTCCACTCTCAACCCCCTTGCTCACAGAAATTTTAGAGGCGGAGAATAAATACAGGTAGTTACAAAGTGAAATCCCATAGCTGGCAAAGTTTTCCTGTCTGAATGGACAAATTCTTAACTTCACGTAGCTCCAGACACTGAAGGATTAGATCCTAACCTACATCTCTAACCAGGGAAAACACAGGAAAATGGTAATAAATATCACATGGTAATCCACAGGAACTTAGGTCCCAATGTGATTTTTCTATAGTCCTACAAAAAATTGGCATTACAACATCCATAATCTCAGCTCATATATCAGAGCACTCTCTCCATTTTCCTTGCCCTTCCTTCTCTTGTGTAGTGCATTTTGAAGAAATATCCAAGAAAATGCACTTTTTCTGCAAAAGTAAAGTCAATGCTGTCCCATTTCAGACTGACAGCATCACAGTTACTCAGTGAAAACTACCACGGACCATCACACTGCATAAAGATATAGGTGAGGACTGCAGCATTACTCTTGGTAGGATCTCATCTGAAATTCCTTCTGACAAGACAAAGGAAGTCACAGTTTGCTGGAGAGAAAAAAATAAATACATTCTATTCATGTGCAGTAAGAGCGCTTTATGCCATACTGGATTTTACAATATCCTAGTTCTCTTTCTATTCAGGTATGTGTCTTTTGGGCAATAAATTCTGAAGACTCAAGAAGGTAAAACTTGCTTAACCATGTGTCTGCTTTCACCCAGTCAAATAAATTCCACAGCTCCTGCTTCTTTCTCCTGTGACTAGTTTTTAAGCTCCTTCCCACTGACAACTAGCCACTGTCACACACCATGACTGATATGAAAATCTTTTAAAATGCCAGCTTTTCAGATTTTTAATTTTGTCCTATTCAGGTGAAACGTTTTGTGTCAGAAAGTTCAGCAGAGCTGCCAGATCATCTTTTTTAGTAAAGATTTTCAAATGCAGAATTAAAAATAGAGAAGTGACTAAAAAAACCAACTAGACAAACACATTTAAAATGTTCCTTAGATAATGTAGTACCACAACAGACCTCTAAGGAAAGTTAAGCTGAGACTGCCATGAACACCAAATAAATTTGCACCACTGGGATATTTAAGGTCCAATAAATCTTACTTTCCAATGGTTTTAAAACTCCAGAAAACAGTTTTGCAGCTCTAGACTCTGTCTGCCTGAAAGCTATCAGTTCAGACCTGCCATCTGTGAGAAATATTTTCAGAATATACTCACGTTTGCTGAACTATCAAATTATGAAACCTTTTATTAAAACAAAAAAAAACACAAACACACATTATTAGATACCTACATAAAAGCCAACCAAGCAAGTTTCTTTTTCTTTTTGCATGAAAATGCTCAAGAAAGTTGGACAAAAATGCCCGTGTTTCCAATTCAAATTCATTTTTTTAACTATCTCATGTTGCAGTCAAAAATATGAAGCCAACAACTAATTGTAAAAAAAATAAAATGCAAAGCAATAAAATTCATCACAGAAGAGTCAAGGGTTAACATCAACCTATGAAATCACACCATTCTGCAATTTACCTGATATTGTTAAAAATATTACCAAATGCTAGAAAAAATATCAGATAGTATAGAAAAGCATTTTTTTTACTATACTGTAATTTTCTGCAGTTTTGTTATATCAAAAACACATTCTGTGGATGATGAAAGTCACTGCTTCCCTTGGCCTGACAAAAACACCCTGATGCCCATGGCATGGCATGCCACCTGACGAGGGCATTAGAGACTGCTTCCATGGATATACCTGTGATACTGAGGCTTCAGTTACTCCACTGATATTTCTGAGAGAAGTTGGTGACAACATGAAAGTATGGCCATGAAGCCAGTGCGTAGCAGGTGAGCTCAGAAGCAGATGCACTTCCTAAACCCAGTTTTTATTTTCATTCCCCTTTGGGAAGTGAACTGTTCTCCATAACTGCTGTTAAAGATGACAGAACAAACTTTGGTCCTGCTGAAGGGCAGATTCACCCAGTGAAATACACCTTGACTATCCTGAGTGGCACAACAGAAAAGTAAGGTGAAGCCTTCAAAATATTGTTACTGTGTCCTCAGTCCAGGGAACCTGCTGCAAAGTACCAAACTACAGTAAGTGTAACACGACGCTCCAAAAATCACATTTCCCGCTCAGTAAACTGCAACAGAATTACAAAGTCTCCCAATGAGGATAGGATCTTAAAACAGATGAAACTAGTAGTTTTGTCCCTTCAAAGTACAGGAGGAGATCAGGGCCAAAATCAGAGGTTTAATCAATCTTTGGTCGTATCTAAGTTTCTGCCAGATTTACAGGCAAAGCAGGTTATATTAACTTTTCCAAAAATCATCTGCCAAAAAATCAAGCCACCCTAAACATTAAAACAAAAAAAAAAAAAAAAATAGATCAAGCTATTTTAAGATTTGTTTGCCTGCTAACTAACTTAGTGTCACAAACCACTGAAAGGAAGTGATGAAAAATAAATTCTTGCCTAGATTTNTAAACATTAAAAAAAAAAAAAAAAAAAAAATAGATCAAGCTATTTTAAGATTTGTTTGCCTGCTAACTAACTTAGTGTCACAAACCACTGAAAGGAAGTGATGAAAAATAAATTCTTGCCTAGATTTGTAAATTTTTCCAGGAATTGTAACATCCTGAATTTGATGACATCATGAACCCAAAGAGTAAAAGTTGGTTTTCAATTTGTTCTACTTTTCCCTCATTAGTGTCTGTGTCAGAAACAGAATAAGAACCCTCATTAAGTCACATTAAATTCTTAAAACTCATTAAGGGCTCAGAGAAAGAACAATACAAACATTGGTGTTTTTGTAAAAAAATTATGCACCACAGATGGACTTCAATTTCCATGTATTTTCAGAATGGATATATGTGGGTATAACAGCCAAAGAAGAGTGATATGCATGAGGGTGAAACGGACAGAGTAACAGAGGCAACAAGGCAGAGCATACCTTACATATGACAGAATGATACCTAGATAAAAGTGGATTATGCAAGATCACTTCTGACCTGATATTGATGAAGGACTTAATGCTTCGTATCCTGAATTGTGGCAGAGCTGGAGTTAGTGCCATATCCTATACTTCTTTTCAACTAACAAATCCTCAGGACTTGTTTCATCGAGAAGACAACCTTGAGGGCCATTCAGCCAGTTGCAACCAAGTGGCAATCAGACTTTCTGTCCATGGACTACTTTGACTGTGGCTACTGTAAATTAGCATACTATCAGATTTTAGTTGAGAATACTTCTACTAGTCATGCGTATGGACTTACACGTAAGATACAGGTATGTGCAGAGTTTCAACAGTCTTGGAGAGTACCTCTGGGTGTGCAAAGGGTGGGTATTTGTTAGAAGATTTATTGTAGCTGAATGACTCAGATATATGTTGTTGATAACGTCTGATCTTACCCCCCATAAGACTGGAAATATGAACTCAATGCCACAAAATTATTTACATTCCTACAGTACTCAAACAACTATTACGGGATTAATTTAATCCATTACACTATTATTTTTTCATGATAGACGTAACATGCAAATAGGAGTTTAGCTCTAAAGAAAACTCCAGATCTGAGGAATGTGGAAGGAATGGCATAAATTTCAGATGTCTGTAGCAAGCCACAGAAAGAAAATAGTATATATAGTAGGTGGGAAACCTGAATTACTGTTTCTTCCTTTCTACCACTATCACAGCTAAAACCAGAGGTGGGATTTTTACTGACAGCCCCCAGACCTGAGCATCCAGAGCCGGGTTCCAGGGCAGCGTGGGGCGACAGCCTCTGCTCAACAGCTCTCCTCTCCCATTTCTCTAGCAGAGGCAAGATACAGTTTACCTGCAAAGCACATGGTAAGGCTAATGTATTTTCATAAGCTTTTGCCTTCAGTATTTGGGGCAAGGTTTACTTTATTAATCATGTGCATGCGTGCATATCCATATCTACTGGTGAAGGAGAAGAAGGATCAGCAATGATTGATATGGATTGCATTTTTGGCTTACACTCTGTAACTACAGCTGGCCAACGTGTGGTGAGCCTATATTTGATACGCCTAACAATAAGAACACTAAATAGAAAATCAAACTACATTCAGGTTAGAAAACTGAAATTGGAGTTAACTTTCTTTCATTATCTGAATTCATGAAGCAACATTTCATCTGCATATTAAGATTTGGATGATGTTCCACATAACTCACAGCATTTGCCTGAAGAGTGGCATTTGAGGAAGTCAAGAAGACTCATGCATTGGAAACACTGAAAACTTTCTATCCCCAAGAAAATTGCTTTATCCTAACTCATTTAACTTCCATTAAAGTACATCTGATCATAGGAATTTTAGGCAATATTTAACTTTGGTATCTACTTCAAACTTTTTTTAGATAACTTAAGATTTTGTTTTATAAAATGATCCCTGTAAAGTCACGGAGATATCCAAAAGTAGTCTGCAAGGTACTTGACTAGGCAGGCTTTTTTTTTATTTATTTATTTTTATTTAACTACTAGCAAAAATTCTCCCACTTTTTTTTTTTTTTAACACCAAGCTGTATGTTTAAATTTTTAAGTTTCAGTATCTACATCAGACTTGCAGTCTTTGCAAACTAGGTCAGGAATACCCAAAGGATACACATTTGAAGGCTACAGATAGCAGAACACACCATTTACGGCTTTGTATATACACATATATATACATTCTATATAATATAGGTACATAGGTTCAATGATTTAAACACATTACATCTATACCGTATGTTTCAGGAACATTCAGATGTTTACAGTGTTAGATCACCACTCATTTTAGACCTACACTAGTACCAGCTGCCAAAAAAAGGTACACAAATCAAAATATGTTACCTTTGTTCAAACAATACTGCTGTTCATTATATAATAGAAACTGTCATGCTTAATCTTCCAGGAACCAAGAACTGGTACATTCTTGGATCAGACATGGCTTGAAATGGTTTGAGGCAAAACTGAAGTACACTGTTTAAGTAAATCTCTCTGAGAAACATAAGCACATTGATGATTTTTATCATCATCTTTTACAGACCCTTTTTCACAGATATATTAGTAAACTAAAAATCCCAGAACATTTTTAAAATACAGAGAGACGAACACGAGTGATTTTTCTGTAACATTTTTACAATATCAAATTATACATTCCCTCCTGTATTGTCAGCCTTGCTAAATGTAATGGGGGATCTGCAAAGGATGCTTGAGAACAGACACCACAATGTACCTACAAAAATTACATGTTGACTTTTTGACACCAAAACCAAATTTTTCCTTGTGTGTTCTCAGTATTATCTAAGTACTCAATGCCTATTGTGGCCACTAACCTACAGGCTGAGATTTCCATTTTCCATTAGAGATGAAAAAATTGCCAAAAGCAGCATTCAAAAATATGTCTACAGCAGGACATAGAGAAATACAGAAAAAAATGGCAGAAATGCCTGAAATTCTTCAGAGTTGGACCTTTTTTAACTCATGTTTTAACCTTGGAAAATGCTAAATTTAAGATAAGTACGCTTCACTTACTGAGGAAAATCTGTTTTACAGCATTACGACTCTGGGACTTCTTTAGATTTTTAACACTACAAAGGAAATATTTTACAATTTCATCTTTAACAACATGGATAATACATTATTCATCAGACAGACACAAACTTACTTACAGACAGACATGGACACAAAACTCTGCACAGGCCAATCCCAGACCTTTTACTGAATCCAAAAGACCCCCTGACATCAGTGAGTATTTTTAAAGAACGAGAATTGCAGGATCAGGCCCGAAAAGTACTTGTGAATATGAGATGTTACTTCAACAGACTGAATGTTAGATTAAATATAAAGATTGAGGCAAGACAAGTCTGGGGTTTAAACCCTAGGGAGGATTGACATTTAAAGTGTTGCCACTGAATTATAGCTCTCCACACTGGGTGGGGTAACCGCCTACTGGGTGGAGTGTCTCCCCTAAAGGAAGGGAAAACTGGCACAAGCCAACTCAGTCTTTGAACAATTTCCCTACTTGCCAACTTATGAAGTCGTCCTGACGTCAACCTCGTCAAGAAAGTCTATTGCCCAACTCTTCTTTTACCGTAGAAATTTGCTTGTGTTCAAAACCCCAGCAGACACAGAAAGTAAGGAAATGAGACAGAAAACCCCAAATGAAATAACTAAATTAGGATAGGAAAGTGTGTAGAATGAATTTTCTTAAGTGAAATTAATTTTAAAAATACTTTTGTTGGGTTTTCTTGTTTCTAATATCAGTCAAAATACAAATAGATACAGATCGCTCGAAACTATTACTAAACATATTTTAAAACCTAGTTTAAGACACAGGGTAGAGAGCACACAAAGTAGACACTCTGAAAGATAAGATCTCTCATGTCTTCTGCAACGGTAGTAGATATCTTCCCAATCAGCATCACTAACAGGTGTAAAATACTCTCATACTAGGAAAATAATACTAGGAAAATAAACAAAGGTATGCTTAAAATACTGTTCCTCTCTGAATCAAAATTGATTCTTTCTCAAAAAGAAGTCGGGTTTTGGGCAAGAGAAAAGGAATGCGGGGGGGGGGGGGACAAAAAAAAAACAAAAAAAAAAAAAAAAAAAAAGGATAAAGCATCTCAAAATGCCCATGGGATAAAAAAAAAAAATAAAAAATCAGAAAACAGCTTAAGTTACCGTAACCTGAAATGCACCAGCCATCACAAAGAGCAATTGGAGAAATCCAGCAGAGCTCAGCAGGAAAGACTTTTAATAACAGATTGAAAAACAAGAATAAAAATAACTGCATCAACAGGGCCTTTCTTCCTCAGGCCACAAGCCCGTTTTTGCTTGAAATTTAAAAAAAAATTGCAGTTTGGCCACTAAAACCAATCCAGAACATTATTAAAAGTTAAAAGCTACCAATTACTTCTGTCTGTTCTTTTAAAGCAAAGTTTGGCATTACGTCAGTTGGTTTAAAGAAAACAAGAAAGAGAGAGAGAAAGAAAGAGAGAAAGTTTCCTGCTTGTATAAATTAAACCACCAGGGAAGGTGTCTAGCCACTTGTAAAGCATTTATTACAGTTTTTAAAGGGGTAGTAGTGTTTTAAAAATTAAATATTTTAAAATAAATTTTAAAAAAGGGAAAAAAGAAAAGATGACCTGAGCCTGGAAGGAAAGCAGACTTAGGGGAAATTAGACATGCATCAACTGAAGCTAAAAAAAGTAAAAGTTACTATTAGGACTAAACTTTGCAATTCAAAATAACTCTATTTTCAAGGCAGAAATAATCTCATTGTAGCTGCTGTACTCACACACATCCTCTATACGCACGAAGAAGTTCCATCAAACTTTACAGGACAGAACCAACTGGGTTCCGTAGAAACATCCTACGGAAGCGCTACTTGTGGCAGCTACGCGGTTTAATGAAGAATTTTCTCTCTATTGCTCTACTAAATCCACCTACAGAGATCCGTAGCAGGAGTAAGATTCCTTAGTTAATGCAGCAGGACCATAATAAAAATTGCTGATAGAATGATTAGCAAGTTCTGGTAAATTTTAAATGTATTTTTCACTGGTAGTGTTATTATTAAATTTTAAAGAACCACTTTAAAGGTACTAGAAAATAAGAATCTAATAGCAGAGAACATGAATAAAACATAATGGCTATTAAACAAAGTTTCTTACACACAGCTGCGCCAGATCACCTAAATCACAGTCTTCTAAACCCCATGATGCCAAATCAGAGACTTCTCTGACTCCGGACGACACATCAAATGGAATGGTGTTCAGTTGTGCAATGCTTTTAGTGTGTGACAAAATGTCCACTGTGGACTTAAATCAAGACCAGGGTAGTTATCCTCCCATTGCTCTGTGTTTCATTTGAGCCTTGGTCTGCACGACAAGAAGTCAGAATTATATGCCAGTGCTTCTCTCCCCTCCCTGTGCTCCCCTGCCCCAGCAGCGTTTCTGACGTTCTGGGCACGTATACAGCTGGCGAAGGAACGGCATTCTGGAAGGCCCTTTATTGATTAGGTGCAAAACAACATCAAGAAGTGAATAATAAGCATAATCTGAAAAACACAGTTGCACATCTTGCCCTTGTAAACGTTTACTATTTAATGGTGTAATTGTACTTTAATCCTTCACATCCTCTGATATAACTCATTGTGTTTTTCTTTTAATTAACAAACACACAATCAAAAAAAAAGCAAAAGCCAGAAAGTTTGTATATGCCACAAAAACTGAAGGGAAAACAGTTTTAAAACAATAAAATATTCTCTCTTTGGATGCAGGCTTATCTTTTTTAAGTCAAAAGAGAACTTCATGGGCACAGGGTAGGAGAAAGAACTCCATAATTCATGACAATACGAACACAAAAGTTCTTCTCCAGGAGGACTGGAAAGGGCACTTTTATTTATCTTCTGGACAGACAAAAATAATAGAACCTAGACCAGATATGCTGTAATTAATGTATCCAAAGGTCAACAGGCAATGGTATTTATACAATAGATGGGTGCAGACCATGCTGGTTATAGTATTCATCACCAGTATTTGAAAATAGCATTGTTTTTTTCCTAGGTAAGAACTTGAGAAAGTTTCAGAAACAGAAAATAAAGTATTTTTCCTTTTTTTCTCATACTTCCCTGCTATTCTTTATAACTAATTGTTTTTTAACTCATGATGTGTAATATCTGGGGCAAATATACCCAAGTTTACAGTCACCCAGGACTGCCGAAAACAGACCCAGACTAGCTCACCAGTTGTGTTGAGGAACTAAATTAAGCAAGAGCAAACACCAGCTGAAAAGTTGTCAGTTTACTGAATGAATGGCTTCATTTTACACACCAGTTGGAATACCTTAATCAGAATATATTTCTTTTCAAGGCCAATACTTTTACTACCAGGTGGCAGTTTGTTTTAACTGAAACTGTATTAAAATTGTAATTTATTTCCATTTTACTTTCACCTAACAAAAAGGGTTGTCAGATTCCCGGCCTATCACGTTCAAAAATATTTAACCATAAGCTTTCTCACAATGTTATATTTGATGTTACCCATGAACCTTTATTAAAGTGATACTGCCAGTGTGGCTGCAGTTATGATCTGAGAATGTTCCTATTAAGAGTATTACATTAAAATATTGTCAAGCGTTGTAAGAAACATAAATATTCATACATATATTCCCCCCCCCCCCAAATTTAGAAGGAAAGTTCCACATAAAAAGACAAATTTAAATACATACCAAATGTTGCCTGTTTATAATTATGATTTGGAGTTTTTTCTAACCATCTTTGCTATTTTTTAAGTCTTTCACACTGTAATGTAAAATGGTTTTATTTCAAAGCATCTGCCTGATAAAGTGCTAAAAGAGGTAATTCGCATGAACAGAAAGTAATTAGTCATTGTATGCACAATGTTTTCAAAATATAAAACCCAGTGTTTCAACTAGCATTAAAATATAATGATTGAAATACACAGATTTGACAAGCAACAATTGCATCTCACAGACACTCGAGTCCACATACAAGAATTAGTATTATGCTGTTAACTAAGGCACTATCATGATATGCAAATAATAACTTCTTTACACTCAGCCAGAGCATACATGATAATAGTGTGTACTGTGTAAGTTTACTACAAACGCTAGACAAGACATTATAGAATATAATCCTGCTAGGGATTCGCCAATTACTGAATTTACTCTACCACTGATAAAAATGTAAGTCAACTCACAAAGCTACCATATAAATTATACTAAAAATGCATTTAAAATATAAGAGGATAACCTAGCTGCATCATGTTTGATGCCCAAAGAAGTCTCAGATCTCTGAAGTTGTCATTTACATTTTTTTCCTTTATAAACATTAGTATGACATAAAGAAAAGAAGAAGGGGAAAAAAAAGAGCCATACTCTCACAGGCAAAGATTGCCCACTGTTATTTAGAGTTCGTTTTAGAGGATCACAGGCAAAACATGTAAACTTAAAAGCTGATGCAACTTTGCTCTTTACTTACTTTGTTGTGACTACGTATATGCAGTTTCAAAAAGAGAAAGTTATCATATGTAACCAAAAAAACCCGATCATCAGATAGAATAGGGTGAATTATGAACTGACTATTCTTCTCATATCTAATCTCCCTTGATTTTAAAAAGGTGAAGCAGACTTCTGTTGTCACAGCCTAAGGATAAACTTGTATATAGGCAATGATGCACTACTGAACTCCAGCATTACTGATACTATGTGGAAAACTTCAGGCAGGTATACATTATTCAAGAAGAGAAAAGAAAAATACTTTTTTTTCCTCTTTACAGAGAAAGGTTCCACTTGTTTGGTTTGACCATGTTACTAAAAAACTTTCATTCAGTGGTTAAAAAAGAAAAAAAATCTTTCAAAGTGTTGATATCATTTCCAGACAGTGTTGTCAGCATCACAATTTACAGGAAATCGTTGATGTTCTCAAACAAGCCCTGTATTTACTCAGACCCAGAGTACTTTAAAAAAAAAATCGTCACTCTTTTGAAGGGTTTTTTTAAATGTCACTCTGGTGGAATATCTGAGAGAGCTGTCTAACCTAATACACAGATTGTGAGCATGAGGCAAACACAGATGCAGCTCAGAAGACTACTGTAACTTTTATTCTCATTTTGTCCACGTCAGGAACTGGCTCTTACCACTACTTTCCCTTGCTGCCCCTTGCATTTTTAACTCTGGTAGCCTTCACTAGATGTCCAACTTTTCCCAAAACCAACAGGAAAGTTAACATGATGCCACCAACATCCATAGAATTCAGTTGCACAGTGGAAGGTGACTGCACGAATGGCAAAGAAGTTTGATGGTTCCTTGAGAGACTTTACTGAACTTGATTAAATAAAACATGAAGCATATTAAATTATCGTATGTTTCCATCAACATTCAAAATGCACTACGTGCTGTATAAGCAGTGAAGGCAGCATGGTCCGCAGAACAGCTTATATTCTCTTTAGAGAATCTTTTCTCCTCGGAAGGGACTTGTCACCTCGGTTCCCCAAGGGTGCTGGGGTGTCCCGGCTCCTGCCCTGCCAAACAGGGTGCTCGCACTGGCAGAGAGAAGTGATGGCAGGGAGACCTCCCTCCACTTCAGCTCATCACTTATCCACACAGCTCAGTCAGTGCACTGCAGAAGTTTGCCATTTGCAGACAGAAAACACAACCAGTCGTGGAAAAAAAAAGATAAAGGAGACTAGCGGGCCCCACTAGAATCCCCGTAGGAGTGCCGGGGTGTCTGAGCGCCGTGATTTGCAGCAAGGGAGGCAGATAAACAAAGCCCCCTAAATGTCAAGCCCCCTTGGGGAGTCGCTCACGTCCAAAAGCAGCGCGGCGGCGGCAGCACCCGGGCCCGACCCTGCGTGGCTCCGGCACCGCGTCCCCCCGCCCCCGCCTGGCCCGGGCCACTCTGGCTGCCCCGGCCGCGAAGCGCCCACCACCGGGCAGCCCCTCCAGCCCCGGTCTCGCCTCCATTCACTCCTCCCTTCAGAAAGCCACACACGGGTGAGTGCAGCGGGAGCAGCCCCCGCCGCAGCCCCCAGGCCGGGGGGGCACAGCGGTGAGACGCTCCACGAAGTTGGGGCAGGCGGGGAGAGCGCGGGGAGCGGGGCTTCGCCTTTAAGAGGGAGCAGTTTTACGTCTCTTGCGCTCTGATTTAAAAAAAAACAAAGCAAGCA
Source organism: Neodrepanis coruscans (assembly GCA_013400695.1). Lineage (NCBI taxonomy): Eukaryota > Metazoa > Chordata > Aves > Passeriformes > Philepittidae > Neodrepanis > Neodrepanis coruscans. The sequence goes on along the minus strand of VYZS01031153.1, from coordinate 22,193 downwards.
AACAAACAAACAAACAAAAAAACCCAAAACACTTAAACCAACCAACCAAAAAAAAAAAAAAATCACCACTACCACCATGTCATCTGTTCCGCCGGTGTGACCAGGAGGGATCCCGAGCCCTCCTCCCGGCGCACCACCTCTCCGCACCCGGCCTTACCCGGTGTGTACCCAGGCAAGAAGTAAAAGACGAAGGGTGTTAAAAAAAGAAAAAAAAAAAAAAAGAAAAAAAAAGAAAAAAGTTTTTCCCAAACTTACTACTCTTCATGATGGTGTCTCTGTGCCCCGCTTGTCATGATCCCCATTAAAACTTCCAGCAGCGGCAGGAGCGGCAGGACTGTGCGACTGCAGCCCATCGGATGCGAACCCTCTGTGCTCGTCTTCTACTTCCACCCCCCGCGTCTCCCTTCCCCTCCCCCCGAGCGCCCCGGTGCCGGGGAACCGGCGGCCGCGGAGATAAGGCGCGGAGCGGTGCGGAGAGGGGGGCAGAGCAGAGCAGAGCCGCACCAGCCGGCGGCCACTG
>VYZS01031150.1:0-35962 GCA_013400695.1 Neodrepanis coruscans | reverse complement strand
GGGGAGAGGAGCTGGATCCCGGTGCGGCCGCGGGGGAGGCCCCGCCGCCCCCTCCCGCCTTCCCGAGGACCCGGCGCCGGGACCCGCGGCGGGATCGCCCCGCGGAGCCCCGGGGGAGGCGGGCGCGCCGAGCTCCCGCCTTGGACTCCATCCCACCCCGTCGTCCCGGTGTTTCCCGGGCGTTCCCGCCCTTTGGAGTGTCGCGCCCCTTTGAATCCGCCCGGCTGACAGGACACCCGCGATCCTTCTGGAAGAGCTCCGTGGGTCTCTGTTTCCCCCGTCCAGTCGCCATGGTTGCATCGCAAGCGCTCGTTTGCGCTTGGCTACAGAAATTTGGCGGTCTGTTAAAGAATGGATGTTTTCCGTCTTTGCCGTAGTTCAGTTATGGGATGCTGTGCTCGTAGAAAAATTGCTCGGTGCTTAGTCCAGCTTTCACCTGTGTAAGTCTCTGCCCTCCAACGTATTTGTTGCTCTTTATAAATGTACCTGCTGTACAGAATGAAGGTGCAGGAAGGGAATCTTTGCCGTGTTTCGCTTGACCCGTTAGAGGAGGGTTGAGTTTGAGACGCTGCAGCGGTACGAGAGACTCGTGGACTGCTATCACAAATGGTAATGTGGGGACTCTGGGATAAGGCATAATGATTTCAATTTAGCCGAGACATTAAATAGGCTTCTTTACCGATTTTCTTATTGTAGCCTGGTATGTGCCATGTCTAGCTTCAATTGAGACCCTCCAGGAAATATGTAGGAAGGAAAATCTCAGATGTAAATCCATTGGAATCACCAACAAGAGTCTAAAGAGTTATGAGGTGGAATATTTGTGTGACTACAAGGTAGAAGAGGTAAGAGAAACGCAGTCCAATTTGATCACACTTTCAGCTGAAATTTGGGAGCAAGCCAAAGGTAGTTTTGCTCATAATTTAAAGCAGCAGGCAGTGAGGCTTTTTCTGGAATCAAATTAAATGTATTTAAACTTTGATCTGTAAACTGAAAGTGGTGTAAATTGCTGATTTCAGTATGTGAAAGAAAGATCTTTTCCTGAAATTATTGACATGTTAGACTATGAAATGTTTCACCTTTGTGCATCTAGAAGTTAAACAAGATGCTGATGGTTTAGGTGGTAGCTTGGTATTAATTAAGATGCCTCCTCGTTTGTTTGCAGACAGACATCTGCATTTCTCAGCTCTTTTAGTCTGTTTGATGAAGAGTTAGGGCCATGTGCTACAATTGTATTCCTGTGAAATTAATTCTCAGGATTTGGCCTTGTTACAGTTACTTGGCCTCTTTAAGTACAAAACGTATGCTGCTTCATTGTAAATACAATGTTACATGTGTCAAATACTATTTGGGGAGGATGGTTGATATAGCACGTAGTTGTTCTTTGACCTTTTTTGTTGCTGAATTTTGGATACTTTTTTTTGTTCTGTATGTGATATGAGTACGTTCTGCTTGTGCATACGAGTCATGCAGCCAGTTAGCATAACTTCCCACCTGCCTTGGCAAACTAGCCTCCTCCTCCTTCAGGAATGCCATTAGGGATCAGAGTTTTGATTTATTTGCTCCTAGATATGACATGTAAAGTATGCAAAAGTGTTGTTAATTTGCAAAACAAAAAAAATTTGATTTTTCCCCGTTCTCCCCAATTGTAAATCATTATGGGGACATCGAGGCCTTCTGCACTGTGTGTCGATCCTTGACTCCAGAACTCTTGTGTTTGTCTGTGTGCTCTGTGCTGCTGGATTTCAGCACGAGGAACTGTGGCCTAATCTTTGTCTGTTTCTGCATTTCAAGGGCAAAGAATACTATCTTGTGAAATGGAAAGGATGGCCAGAATCTTCAAATACTTGGGAACCTCAGAAACATCTGAACTGCCCATTGCTTCTCCAGAACTTTCTTAGTGACAAGGATGAATACTTATCTCGGGTGAGAGAAGGCAAAGCACTGAAAGTGAGAAACCACATTAAAGCCTTGAAACCTGCGATTGCAGATTATGTTGTGAAGAAGGCTAAGCAAAGAATAGCTCTGCAGAGATGGAAAGAAGAACTCAACAGGAAAAAGAATCATAAAGCAATGATTCTGGTAGAAAACACCGTAGATCTTGAAGGCCCTCCTTTGGACTTCTACTACATTAATGAGTATAAACCTGCCCCGGGGATAAACGTGCTCAATGGGATAACAACTGGCTGTGAATGTGCTGATTGCCCCGCTGAGAAGTGCTGTCCAAAGGAGGCTGGGTTTATTTTGGCTTACAATAAACGTAAGAAGTTAAAAATCCAGCCTGGCTTGCCCATCTATGAGTGCAATTCGTATTGCAGATGTGGGCCTGACTGCCTGAATAGGATAGTACAGAAAGGTACTCCCTATTCCCTTTGCATCTTCAGAACCAACAATGGCCGTGGCTGGGGAGTAAAAACCCTCCAGAAAATTAAAACCAACAGTTTTGTGATGGAGTATGTTGGAGAGGTATGTATTTATTTCCTTAGATGAATTACACAGAGAAAAGGAAGTGTTAGATAAAATCTGGATGAGCTTTCTCTCAGTTTTGACACTTCTTGACTTCATCCAGAGGATGGTCAGGCACTAGAATAGTCTCCCCAGGGAAGTGGTCACAGCACCAAGTCTGACAGAGTTCAAGGAGTGTTTGGATGGTGCTCTCAGACACATGGTGGGATTTTTGAGGTGACCTGTGCAGGAGTTGGACTTTGATGGTCCTTAGGGGTCGCTTCCAGCTCAGGATATTCTATGATTCTGCTGTATAATAAATAGATTGGTCTGCTTTTGAGCAGAGAGATAAACAGACATTCAAGTCATCAGCAAAATATTGTCCAGTACATTCCTCCATTTCAGAGCAGTTGTAAAAGGTTGAATGTAAAGAGAATACTTATCCCATATGACACTAAAGAATTATTTTAGATATGTGCCCTAATAGCATTTCTAAAGGCAAGTCCTTAATTTCTTTCATGGCAGTCATAATCTTCATTCTTCCCTGACCATTTTTATTGTAGTTTTTGCTGTTCCTGAGGCTCAGTTGTTAGGAAACTCCCTGAACAGCGTGTCAGACCCTTTTCAGGTTTGTTTGAACTTTTAAGGTAGTGTTTCCAGTCATATTTATTACTTTTGATTTACAGAAAGAAGAAGTCTCATAATATGGACATTATCTGTTTATTCAATCTCATACTATTTCAAAGAGAACTTTTATGCTATAAAATACACACCTTGAGTGGCTCTTGATGCTTTGTATTGCCCTGTGTTTATGTATTCATCCTCTGCTCTGCTTCAGGGCTCTCTGCACCAGCAGCTCCTGGCAGCCTCTCTGGCCCAGTCTGTTACATTTCTGCCACAAATCTGCCTTGCTATTGTGTTCATCCAAAATATTTCCTTCTGTGCCTTTGTACAAATATTTATGGTCTTAATTATACTTCCTCCATGCCCCAAATATTCTAACTTCTAGTGTTCCTGCCTTTCCTGTAAATATACAAGAGGTCAAACTTTCCAAATAGCTCTGTGGAGGAGTCGGTGCAGAAAGGTGATTATGTAATTTTGTTGCTTAAGGGAAAGAGTGTGTATTTATCCTTTCACCTGAATCTGCTTGCTCCTAACTGCTGAGGAACTTCTCAAATTTCATCTGTCAGAAAAATTTTAGGGGATTTACAGCCCAATTCCATCACAATTTATATTTGTCTTGTTGTTCTTTGCTGAAATCATAATAAAAAGAATGTATTTAATATAACAAGCTGCAGATGAAGTTGTTTAAGATGCTTCTGTCAAAAGTGACAAACTCACCAAATTGCATAGATAGAGCTTTTTGGAGTGATGTGTCTCTGAGTTGTCATGACTAGGATCTTTCATTTCAGTCAAAAATAGCAGGAAGAGATGCTTCTGGGGAGGGAGGAAATGAATACCAGGCTGTAAATGTGACTGGTTTTGAAGACTAATACCTGTTGATCTTCATCTGTGCAGAGGGACAAAGTAGAAACTTGATTTTTCCTGCAGTAAACAAGGCTTTCTGGTTCTGATGAAAATCTCTTAATAAAAGATACTGATATGTTTGGGTTTTTTTCCTGAGAAAAGGTAGTGCTGCGCATCAGCTGTAGACAAATTGCATACAGCCTCAGTCACTCACTCACACTAGTTTGGCTGTATGTATGTATTCTTCATTCATTAAAGATGGAATACTATTTCAGCATGAAAAACTAAATACGGTATGTTTTACTAAGTAGAGGTTTTTCCCAACTTGATTTTTGTTTTAATATAGGAATAGTTAATAATGTGATGCAGATTTCTTTTTCTCTCTTTTTTTTTTTTCCCAGGTGATTACAAGTGAGGAAGCAGAGAGGCGAGGCCAGCACTATGACAACCAGGGAAATACTTACCTGTTTGATTTGGATTATGACTCAGATGAATTTACAGTAGATGCAGCTCGATATGGAAATGTGTCCCACTTTGTGAATCACAGCGTAAGACCTTGTTTTGTGTACTAAGAATTTAGAGAATTGTCCTAATCATGCCAGAGATGTATTCACCTATTTTAAATGTTTTCTTACCATATTCATAGTTTTTCTGGGGTAGTTTTGTGCCAGTCGGTCATATAAAATAATAAATAGAATTGAATATTTGGCCTTACTTGGACTCAGACTGCCTTCAAAAATCTGGGAGTGAGATGCTGCCTGAAGTGGACATTCGATAGGACTGTGATTGTTACTGAATCAGCTGATTCTAGACAACCAAAATAGGGTTGGTTTGGGTGTGTTTTCTCCAAATAACTGAAATACATAATATGTGACATGTCCTTAATGAAATTAGCAAGGAGGCAAAGGTTACAGGAATTGATGTGTTATTTTGTAGAAGGACAAAATGGAGTATTGTGCTGAATTTCATCCTTCAAACTTGATAGGGGAATAAATGAAAAATCCTGTGCTCTTAGGTATCTAGAGGGGAGAAATACCATTTTACGTTCTAATTCCAAACTTGAGAACTTAAAAGTCAATTTTTAAAGAGCAATTTTTTGTAATGTTTTATTGAAGTTCAGCTGAAATACCTGAAGCAAGAAGGCTAAACTGCATTTGTAAAGATTCCTGAAATAAAAATTATTATTTCTTACTGATCTAATTTTTGTGAGGTATGCAGTCAGTGTTCTACAAATACAGAAAATTCATTTCTTCAGATTTGTGAGATGATGATACTTGACTTTCATGCAGGCTTGCCAGGGAGAAGAATAAAGAAGAATTTTAGATACAGCAAGTTCCTCTTCACTTTCAGAAATGGGAGTGAAGTATTCTCACTCTTCAGTGTAAAGTTAAATGTCTGTAGCTTCACTTCTGATTCTGTGTAAAGTGAGATATATTTCACTGTTAGAGAGCAAAAAAGCACGCAGAGTTTAACAGTCTCAGGGACTCCTGAATTCTGACACTTAATCCAGAGAAAATGAAGTGGTTTCTAGTGATTTCTAGTTCCTGCTTGGTATCCTTCACCCTCCTCCTGCCATCCAGCCTACAGCAGGGAATTCAGAAGCCAAGTGGGTCTGCAACTGACAATAGGAATTTTTGCATAGTATGAAGATGTTATTTCTGACCTGGAAGCAATGTTTAAATAAATACAAAGTAACGAGTGTGTGGGGCTTGAAACGCTGGGTTGGTTTAGCTTTCTTTCAACTTTAATTCTTATTCTGGGTTTTATAGGTAAATGGTAACTTCTGAATGTAGCTCTAATTGCTCTGTCATCATTTTTGTTGTCATCTTTGAAGATGCTATTTTTTCTTATAGGCTGCTGCTTATTAGGGTAATCTCCATGCTGTGTAAAGATTGCCTTCCTGGAAGGACCTGAATCTGAGCTGTGAATGTTCTCCTTGAATGCTATTTCAGTTTGGTAATTTCAGAGGATAATTTAATTGCAGACTTCTGTCACTGAGTGCAAAACCTGTTCTTTCTTTCCTGTGACCTGGGTTTACTTAAACACTTCATCTGATCTTTTTAAAGAGCAACTGCATTCATTTTTTCTTGCAGTGTGATCCAAATCTTCAAGTCTTCAATGTGTTTATTGATAACCTCGACTTGCGTCTTCCTCGAATAGCGCTGTTTTCTACCCGAGCCATCAAGGCTGGAGAAGAACTAACCTTTGACTATCAGATGAAAGGTCTGCACAATTTAAAAGGGTTGTTGTGGGAGGTTTGGGATGCTGGTGGGTTTTATTGCAGCCTGACTGATGACAGCAATTCAAAAATCAGCATTTCAGCTCAAGCACTGCTCTCCCTAACACAGCTCTGGATTTCAGAACAATCATCGCTCATGATTTGTAGTGCAGACAAGATCATGCCCAGAAGCTTTTGCCTGTTTCTCTAGTGTATTGCCTCCCTGAGCACTCCTAGCTCACAGCAGAGATCGTGGCTGGATTGTCTGGTGAGGCAAATGGTTTTGAAGATTTGTCCCAGAAATGCTCAAAGGAGTGGTCAGGCTACCATTATATAAAGTTTTCCTTTATTGAAAATGTCATTTCAGGTAAAGTACTTTCTAAGTCACCTGCTAGTAATAGTTACTAAGGCAGTTGTAGCAGCTGGGCAGTGTAAGGCACCACAGGTTTGTCTCTGGATTCTGGGATCTGTAGGCCTCAGTTGTGGATGTAGGTCCTATGGAACTGATGTTGTGATTGTCCTTGTTTCAGCTGGAGTAGAGTTAATTTCTTCTCAGTAGCTGGTACAGTGCTGTGGTTTGGATTCAGTGTGAGAATAATGTTGATAACACACTGATGGCCTGGTTATTGCTAAGCCATGTTTATCCTAAGTTGTGTCTCATGCTCTGCCAGTGAGGACATACAAAAAACAAATTTGAAAAAAAGCTGTGAGGGAGCACAGACAGATGACCTCAACTGGCCAAAAGAATATTCCATGCCATAGAATGTCATGCCCAGAATAGAAATGGGAGTCACCTGGGAGGGGCTGATGGGGCCTCAGGAATTGGTTCTGGCATCAGTCAGCAAGTGGTGAGCAATTATATTGTGCATCACCTGTGTTTGTACTTATAATTTTCATTATTGCTATTATTGTATTTTACTTTGTTTCCATTATTAAATAATTCTTTACTTACAAGTTTTACTCTTGATTCTCCTCCCCGTTCCACTGGGGTGGGAGCTGGGAGTGAACAAGTGGCTGTGGAGTGTTTCATTGCCAGCTGGGCTAAATGATGACACTGCCAAATTGATCTTGAATCTTTAAAACTCTTCTTTGTCTTTGTGGTGTCAGTAACTGACAGTCAAGGCCAGCTGCACTCCCAGCTGATCTGCGTGGATACAGACCTGAGGGAGTTTGTTTTGGAATCCATTGTATATGCTACACGTTATACAAGCAGTTGTAACAAGTAACAGGAGAATTTGAGTATAGCTTCACACACAGCCCTTTCATCTAGGGTGTGACGAGGCCTTTAGAACCTATTTGAATACCAGTCATGGTCTGGGTCTGTCTTTTAAAACTTCCTTACTTGGGTTTATCTGTATTGCAGGTTCAATTGATCTGACTTCAGACTCTGCTGATGGTCTCAGCCCATCCAAAAAGAGGATCAGAACTGTCTGTAAATGTGGAGCCGTGTGTTGCAGAGGTTATCTCAACTGAGTTCGGGTAGCCAAAGTCACAAATACTTTGTTCTCTTTTAAATGTGTTTTAAGAAGACTCTTCTTTCACACATATATTCAAGTATTCTTATATCTAATGTAAATAGGGACATGAATGAAAACAAGGCATTGTGTTTGTAATCGAAATGGCATTGGCCAAAGAAAAAGATCGTAGTGTTGCAGTCAAGTACAAAATAGATAATGGGGATTAAAAAAATGATTTTTCTAGACCTGTTGTTTAGGAAGCAGTAAAATGTATGCAAAGAATGTACTGCAGAATGTACCTTGGTTTGAATATTCATAGAATCAGAATATGATGAATTGGAAGGAACCCGTCAGGATCAGCGGGTCCAACTCCTGGCCCTGTGCAGGACATCCCCAAGAGTCACACCATGTGCCTGAGTGTGTTGTCCAAACACTTCCTGAACTCTGTCAGGCTTGGTGCTGTAACCACTTCCTTTGGGAGCCTGTTACAGCATCTGACCACCCTCTGGGTGGAAAGCTTTTTTCCTGATATCCAGCCAAACTTCCCCAACACAGCTTCATTCCCTCACATCCTGCCACTGGTCACCACAGAGAAGAGATCAGTGCCTGCTCCTCCAGTGAGGTCTCCCCTCAGTCTCCTCCAGGCTGAACAGAACAAGTGACCTCAGCTGCTCCTCATAAGGTTTCCTCTCCAGACCCTTCACCATCTTCACAGCCCTCCTTTGGACACTCTCTAAGAGCTTAATATCTGTCTTATATTGTGGTGCTCAAAAGTGCCACTGTCACTGCAGGTGAGGCTGATCCAGTGCAGAGCAGAGCAGGACAATCCCCTCCCTCGACCAGCTGGTGATGCTTTGCCTGATCCCCCCAGGACACAGTTGGCCCTCCTGGCTGCCAGAGCACTGCTGACTCACCTTCAGCTTGCCATCACATTTCAAGTGCAAGCTTACAGCCATGGGCCTTTGGGAGCTGATTCCAGTGGGATGAAATGATGTTGCATGTTTTCTATACCTTAAGAAGTCAGGAGGTATTTGATTTGAATTCTCAATTATAGTTGACAGTTCTTTTGCTTTTTTTGTTATATAAAGAAAAGCTTCAAGAACTTAGCAATAACACTTATGGCACCATAGAGAGGGATTAAGGACAAGCCAGTGTGTAAATAAAGGTTCACGGGAATGCAAATTGTGAGACGTCTGTGGAACTCTAAGCAAGTGAAGTAATTGATATTAGTAGATTCCGCGTATAAAACTTGAACTTTTTAGCTGATGTTCTTTTATGTAGAAGGTTTTTTTTCAGTTATTATGTTCTGATTTTTTAGTTAGGATGCTATAGGAGGAGTGCAGTTCTACAGAGGACTTATAAATATGGGATTGTTGGTAGTAACATTCACTGTTTGTTTTCATTGCAGAAATTTGGCAGTCATGGCTGAAACAAATTGCTGACTACAGTTTGGAAATAGATAGCAAAAGATTAGGGAGGGCAGCCTGTTGTCCAACAAAGCTGATGCACTGGGAGATGTGCTCAGTTATCTGTTAGGCACAAAAGTACCCTGGGAATTGATGTATATTCACAACTGGTTTTGATTAAGTTTTTACATACTGTGACTTTTTTATCTAGTGACAGACTTCTAAGATACTTATAATCTGGTTGCAAAAATGTTAACTTCAGTGAAGTTAGACTAGGGGTGAGTATACCCATTTCCTGTAGACATTTGTAAGATGTTCTTGAATGTAAAGGCTGGGAAATGTGCTGTTCTTCAGCTGCTTGAGTCTTTTTTTTTTCCTGGTCATTTTAAAATTGTCTTGATTGATTCGTAACATGCTAAGTTTTGCTTGGCTTCAAAACCACTGAAGAGCAGTTGAAGTGGGTTAAAGTGGAATTACAGCCAAGGTCCATGCTCCAGGGATGGTCCAACTGGTATATTCTCATGAATTAAAAGCTCATAAAACTTGTGTGTTGCTTACAGGTCATGCAAAAGTTGACAGGGTCAGGCAGAATAGTGTTGCTCCATAAATGGATGCTCCATACCTGGATGCTAGCTATGTATCATAGATCAGCTAGTTACCTTTATAAGGTGCCCAGCTTTTGGCTCAGGTGAATGAAGTCAAGTACCCAGCACGTAATTGTTTACTTAATGTTAGAAAATGCCTTAAGTTCCATATTAATCACTAGCACTTCAAAGGATAATACAGGTTGTTAATTAAGAAGCACAGTTGCATTTGCACTGAAGATCTGGCTCTTTGGTAGAAAATGGCATTTTATGTGCTACTAGCCCAAATCAGTTTCACAGCTGGGGTGAAGAGAATGGGCCCCAGAAATTCCACATGAATTTTGTAATCTACAATACAGAAATACACGTTGAAATAGAGACTTTAATATTGTTCAATAAATAGGAGAAAGTTTGCTTAGATTTGAAAATATTAGATGTGACCAGGCTCACCTGTATCCACACACTTGGATAAATGCTGAATCTAGTCAATTTTTATCATGCCACATATCTAATGATTTTTGTTAAAGTGGAATGTGGAGCTTTAATGTTAGCAAACTCTAGATGAGCTTGCATCGTTTGGAGTCATTAGTGCTTTCTCTTGCATGTAGCCCAAGCCAGCGATGCATTCCATGTGGATGGAATCTGCAGTCTCCAGCTCCTTAATCCGCTGCAGTCCGCAGCCTGCCCTGTCACTGCAGGATGGAGAGAGCGGCTGCGGCAAGAAATGGATTCCTTATTTTGGCCTCGCCCACGCCCGGGCCACAGGGCAGGCTCCAGTTTCTGGCTCTCGCTCTTCATGCCCGGTTTGACTTAAATATTGCGAGTAAATGCATTTTCAAAGATAACAGTTGTGGCAGTTGTACTGGAGCTCAGCATCTGCCTTGTCCCGAGGCAGTGAATGTTATCACCAGCACTGGAATAACGCTGCTGTTTGTTACGGATATGTGTGTTATCTTCTGCCATAAATAAAGAACTGTTAATTTATGTTCTGGCAGGTAACAGTATTTTGTATTTATTTGAAGTAAACCCATGTATCCAGTTTCCAATTTAGAGCCTTGAACAGTATTTTATATTTACATATTCACAGTGCAGTTGGATTGCAGTCAGTGAATTAGCTTAATGGGACACTGTGTCACTTTTAAAACTCCTTTTGCTGTTTTTATGAGATTGGCAGAAAATTGCCAAATTGGAAAAGGAGAAAAAGCTGTTTTCAATTTCTTAGGGTACCTAAACCAGCCCAGCTTCTGCCTTTTTTTTTTTTTTTCTTTGTTGACATCATCATAGTCACCAGTTCAGTTGTGTGTATGCACTTCCTGGGGACTGTTGAACTGTCATCTGTCCTCAGCTGTTCTATTTTGTTGGGTTTATTTTTATTTTTTAGTAGCAAAACTAAAGCTGCAAGATTATCCATAAGAAAGGCTATTGTCTATTTATTACACCTCCAAGTTGAGTCAATCTTTTGGTTATTTCTAATGTATGTTTTAAGAACTGTGTGCATTAGAATATGCAGTTTGTAAGCTCAGGAACATTTTCTTTTCATACTATGTGATCTCTAGTATTGCTATCTTCCTATAGTTTTTGATAAAATAAATGAAATTTAGTTTTTCTCTTGTTGTTGTCATTCTTAAAATAAATAAATCTTAGCCTGTCAAAATTAGCTAGAGCAGTAGAATTTGTTTTAAGACTGCAATCTCTTAATTCCTGTTCTGTTCCCAAAATTTTCTAGCAGTGTAAGGATTCCAGCAGAGAGACCATGGGTTTACAGTTGAGGGCTGGTGAGAATTGGTATAGATTTGCACTGTCAGCTTGCCTGAGACAGACTGGGTTCCTGTGTATTTGAGCACTGAACTTACATGCACAGATATGAAATAAGCCAACAAAAGAAGTTCTGCTCTGACTTTATTCACAGAGGTAGTTGCAGCAGCAGTTCCGCTCACTCAGGCTTACTGAAAACAAAAAAGCTGATAGATTACATTTGGTATTAACAAATCCCACAAACAGTAGGCAAGGTGACAGTGGAAAAATACATTGATCTTGAATATCCTCAAAATCATACAGAGATTATAGCAATGCGTTGTCTCCTCCTGTCCTTGTTCCCAGTGGCAGAATGCTGGCTGGTTTAACATTCACATATCACTAAACATGGCACAAAACTGAAGGCACACTTGGAGGGGAGAGATGTTGTGCTAAAAGTCTGTTTAATTCTTTGGGACTTAAGACCACATGGATGGGAAACATCAGAGATTTTTGACTCCTTCTGTGGTTTAGGTATTTTGTAGGCACTTCAATTTAATAAAAACCTGAATTACATTTCTGTAGTAGAAGCTAAGAATTTTGGCCACATGCATGGAAAATATAATGTTTTGATTTAAAAAAGAATTCAGTGAAGCTCAAAGAATATTAGAGGAGGTGAAATTTTGTAGCACAAGAGCCTTAAGTAGTAACCACAGAATCACAGAATTTACTAGGTTGGAAAAGGCCTTTGAGATCATCAAGTTCAACCTATTACCTAACACCATCCCATAACTAAACCATAGCACTATGTGCCACATCCAATCTTTTTTTAAAAACTTCCAGGGATGATGACTCCACCATGTCCCTGGGCAGCCCATTCCAATGGACAATCACTCTTTCTGTGAAGATTTTTTTCCTAACATCCAGCCTAAACTTCCCTTGGGCACAGATTGTGACTGTGTCTTCTCATTTTGTCACTGGTTGCCTGGGAGAAGATACCAACCCCCACCTGGCTACAACTTCCTTTCAGAGAGTTGTAGAGAGTGATGAGATCTCTCTTCTTCTCCAGGCTAAACAACCCCAGCTCCCTCAGCTGCTCTTCACAGGGCTTGTGTTCCAGAGCCCTCACCAGCCTTGTTGCCCTTCTCTGGACACATTCAAGCATCTCAACATCTTTCTTACATTGAGGGGCCCAGAACTGTCACAGCACTCAAGGTGCAGCCTCACCAGTGCTGAGTACAGGGGAAGAATCATTTCCCTGGTCCTACTGGCCACACTATTCTTGATATAGGCCAGGATGCCACTGGCCTTCTTGGCCACCTGGGCACCCTCTGGCTCATGTCCAGTTTCCTGTCAATCAGTATTCCCAGGTCTCCAGCCACTCTGTCCCCAGCCTGCAGTGCTGCAGGAGTTTGTTGTGGCCAAACTGTAGAACCCAGCACTTGGACCTGTTAAATCTCATGCCATTGGATTCTGTCCCTCTATCCAGTCTGTTCATGTCCCTCTGCAGAGCCCTCCTTCCCTCTAAACAGATCAACACTTGCCCCCAACTTGGTGTCATCTGCAAACTAATGGTGGAATGCAACCACCTGTCTGGGATAACAGGTTACCTTCTGTTGCTGAGTTACCTGCCAGAGCAAGCCATGGCTGGTGGCTTGGGAACCACAGGATTTTAGTAAGTTTTTCTGAAAAACAATTCAAAACAAAGCAAAACATGGAGGAACTGATGACAAGTTGTATGCAATGAGTTGGAGTTAAAGCACAGACAGTGGTGTGTAGTACCTCACTCAGGAGTAAAGTCAGATGACTTGCTCAGTGTAAAGAGAGACTTCTTGAACAATCTGATTTAAAAACAAATCAAAACCTCCTAACATTTTCAGCAATTCTATAATCAGTTCTGCAGTTGGTTTTAAAAATAACTGCAGTAAATAATGATAAATAATAGTGACTAAAGCCAAAATATAACTACTGCCTTTGTTTACATGGTCATTCCTGTGTGTTCCTCCCCACAGTTAACTGAGGTATTTGATTAAAACCTGAGATCACATTATAAAGGCAAACTCTTAGAGCTAATGATAAACACTAAATTTCATTTAGTGTTCTATGCTTAGTTTTGTTTGGTCCTTTTTTTGTCTACTTATGGTTCTGGAGAAATGAACCCTGGGAGGTAGAAGGCTTTTACAGTCCCTTCTGGGAATACTTCCTTTTCAGTATTTCATGGAAGGAACAATAAAGTTACACAGGCTGCAAATTCTTAGTTCTGACAGCAAGATATTTCTGGAAAGAATTGCATGATTCAGCATAGCTGCAGATAGTAATTGGCACCAAAGAGGAAAAGAATTCAGGTACTAATAAACATTTGGGGTATTACCACGACGTAATCAGTTACACCTGTCCTCAGGAGACTTTTTTCTCATTGAGTATGTTTTCACCTGCTGCAAGCTTCTTGTATAAATGGTGCAGTTTATCTGGTTGAGGCACTTCAGCATCAGGAGTCAAGGGAATTTCAAAGTCAGAGGAGTTCTGGGAGTCCCTCCTCAGTTCCAGATCAGGAGTCCTGGAGCTGTCACTTAGTTCCACCAGCACATCTTGAATATGAGCAGTGCCAGCCTCTGTGGCTTTCTCACAGCCTTTGCTTTTCAAGTCCCAGGCCCAAGATCTGTTCTGACCTGGTGGTTTACACCTACCGCTGTCTGGCTGACTGTCCCTGGCAGTCTCCTGCAGCACAGGAACAACTGTTTTGCTCCCACCTCTGCTGAAGTCCAGAGCACTTCTCTCCTGCGAGGTGATGAGCACTGTGTCCATTTGGCTGTCCCAGCCCTGGCTTCCCTGCTCTGATATGTGTGTTGACTGAGAAGAATTTTGGGAGGAGATGTGTGTTGAGTCACTAACTCCATCTGAATCACTGAAGAGTGACTGGGACCCACCAGCATCTGCTGAAGATGGGATGTTGTCCTCATTTTCAGAGCTTTCCTCTAGTTTATTATACATAAAAAATTCATCCCAGCGAGGGACATCGGCATTGGACTCCTGTTGGTCACTAGTCACTCCATTGAAATTTGCTGTGGAAGTGGCATCTGGCTCATGGGAAAGAACTTGAACTGAATTTTTTTCAGATTCTTCTTCGTCATCTTCATCGTCATCATCATCATTTGATTCCTCACAGTCCATGAAGTCTACCTGGAGGGAGGTGTAAGATGTGGTCGCTTTGTAACTTTCTGTGCTCTCATTTGTATCTCCTTTAGTATTTTCAGACTGTGGTATGCCGACAGGCATGCTCTCTCCTCTTTGCAGTTTTGGAATCTTGGGCCTTGCAGAAGTTAATTCTGAATCAAAGAGATCATCTTCATCTTCATCATCAAGAAACAAGCAGAAAAAAGAAAAGTTAACATCTTCACATCTTTGCTAGAATTGTATTGAGAGCAAAGTTTTTATTAAAATTCATTCAGTATAAATTGAGGGAAAAGTTAACCCAGCTGGAGAATTTTCAGGACTTTACTGACAGTGTTTGCCATGCCTTGTCTAGCTCAGTGCCTCAGAGGGACAGCCAGGACAAGCTTTCCTAGGGTCAGTCTAGGACTGAGGGAAAGAACCTTATCCAAAAATTTACAGGGCTGTTGAGCTTTAAGTACACTTTAAAAGGGCAAACAAGTGCATTTTTACAAAATTACTGCTCTCTCACCCTCCTAAAACCTAAGTTCATTTAAGTTTTATTTCTCCTTTCCAGTTGTTGCTTTGAACACACAAACAGACTGTGGTCTTTTGGCATCTCTGCTTCGTCTTAGACTTTTTTTTATAGTCCAGTAGCACCAGTAGAGCCTTTACCTGTATCAGACAATTCTCTCTTGTGGACTCTTTTCAGTGTTCCTAAGGGCTTGTACTTGGGTTCCATATTTCTCCTGTATGACCTGCATAATGGCTTTAATCTGAGGGAAATGAGAAAAGCAATTAATGTTTAGAACTCAGCAGATAGTTTCAGGAGCAGAAGCAAATCTTTTAACTTGATTTAAGTACACTGCTCCATGCCCTTCACAGGCATTGCAGCAAAAATCTTAAAGCAAAGGCAGCAATACCTAGGGAAAAGTTCTTGATTCATTAGTGAACCTAGGCAGCTTTAAGCTAAAAATGTGTTATTTCAATATATTTGCCTTAAAACACGTACATCATCTGGAAACTTATTTTGAAATTCCTTGCTGAGAGAGGACATGACAGGGTTCAAAATCTGACTGTGATTTTTATTCAATAATTGTAAAGTCTCCTTTCTTAATGAAGAAAAAGGAACAGAAAAAAGGAGTCCTCATTCTGTTCAGACTGAGTGACACCACTGCTCTCCTGCTTTGTCAGGGCGCTTTCAAAGCTGCCAACACCTGCAGCAGCACAAGAGAACTGGCCTCTCTGACGCTGTGTAGAGGGGAGTTCAAGTCCTCAGAGAAACCCTCTTTAAAAGAAACTTCTGAGAAGTTGCAGTGAAATAGAAAAGGGTCACAGAACACAGCAAGATGAATGTGTATTCAGCTTCCACCCAGAGTGCACCAGCAGAAAAACCTCTACAGAGAGAAGTAGCATGTAGAATAAAAACTCTTACACTTAGCTCAGCACACAAGTATGCTTCAGAAAACTCAAGTTTGAGAGACTGAATATAGAAAAAGGAATTATCAGACCAGTAAAGCTAGAGGCAGTGGCCCTCCTGAGAGGCTGGAATTTAGGAGGGGAATTGTCCTTACAAGAACAGAGATTGGACCACTTTCATCCAGCAGCCATTTTTCACTTACATTTCCATTACTTTGTCCTCTGTCCCACCCAGTGGCAGTACATTAGGATACACATTCACAGGACAGATATAGCTCAGGAAATCCTTAATCTAAATTCCAAAGAAGAAGCAATTTGATAAGTTACATCAACAGTCAAAAATTTCACTTAAAGGCAGCACTGATGCAAGCACACTCAAAAGTACTACCAGTAGTCTCATGTAAAGACAATGTGACCTATGAGCTAAACCCCATCAAAGTGGATTACTCTGGAACAAGAAAACAGTTCTGAAAGGATGCTGAGAACTCAGCCTCACCTAACACCTCACTGCAGTTATCAACTACTACACAGACCATCACTATCTCTGAAACAAAAGGCTGGACAAACTTGGAACGTGATCCCTGTCCTTACTGCTGTCAGTCTTTTCCAACCTGCATTTTTCTGATTGGACTTCAAGTCCCCAGTTGTGCAGGTCAGGTATTCCCTTCCTCAGAGACTTTTCCCAAAATTTCCATTCAGTCTCTAAAAGCCTATTTTGACAAAAGACGTAAGTTTTTCCAAGCCTTACTCTGTTTTTTTCTAGATGCTCTTCAAACAGTAAATTTCTTGAAGAATTGTGTCTGGTTTGGGGCACTCCACTCTGGCTGAGGCTTTATCAGTGCTGAGCACTGGAAACACTTGCAGGTTGCAGGTTACACTCCTATCTGTACAGGCAGTGGGACTCATCTATTTTTGCAGGTGGAGGTGGCAGTGTTACAGTTAGAATACCTCCCATATTCCATCAGCAAAGCTGCCACATGTATGTACTATGCTAGTACCTCCATTTAAAATTCCTCATGGTAGAGCAAATTGACACTTAACCAGGCCTGCCTTCCAGAGGCTCTGAATAATCTCCCTTTTGTGTGAGGCAAGGCTTTGTGACAGGTTCCTCATTAGCAGTGATCCAGCTTCAGTTTCTTAGGAGAGGGAAGTCTTTTTAGAACTGGATCAAGTCATATTAAATGAACGTGTATGATTCTGGGGAGGATGCTCTCACAGCCAATTTCCTTTTAGTCCCTAACACAGAAAAAGGAGTAAGAACAGCAGACAGGATGTGAGAAAATTCTGTTTATATGTGTGGGCAGGGAAAAGAAAGCAAACCTACCCAAAATTGAGTCACAGTAGATAAACAATGTACTGAAAACCAAAACTCTGTGCTTTAAGCATTGCATAGTTACACAATAATCTAAAACACAAAGGCAGACAAAACAATTGCGACCTATAGATTGAGAGAACAAAAAATAGGCCTGTAATCCTGCCCCACTTCAACATGCTACTCTGCACCTATATTAAAACAAGTTTCTCTGTCTTCAGCATCCAGAACTTCCTCTCTCTAATGTCTTATTATTGACAAGATTTCTTTTTTTTTTATGTCAAGGCATGTCATCCACTCTAGAATAATCAAAACTCCTTTACATTTTCTTAATCACTGCATACTCAGTACTCCAACTATACAAACCTCGCTGTATGAAGAGTGGAAGGAGAAACAAGCTCTGTATGTTCTTTCTCCAGTCCTAAAAAACAGAGGAGGTACAATAATGAGGTAATTGCTCTTCATCCTCAGTCAAGTATAACCTACTCCTGAAGTCCATTTTGACATTCAGTTACACAAGTATCAAGCAAGATACACATTGAAAACAACAGGTTTCTGTGCAGCCCAAATGCTCACCTCACTACTACATTGGTTTTCTTGTTTCTTTCCCCAAACCACATAGTGGAGGGTTTGATGCTGATTATGTGCAGGGGAGTCCCATTTTGGCAAGTCAGCCCACAGGGGAGTCTGTTCCCTCGGAAGCAGTCATCATCCTGTCCAACACAAAATAAAGTTAAGGGCAATAGGGACCTTTTTTCCCCCCTAGAAGTTAAGCAACACAGTACATAGGCAGATCAAGGTCTTTCCTCACTTCTAACCCCCTTGAAACACTCTTTGTGCTTCCTCAGTGCAGCTGACAAAGCAAATCAGTCAGAGACCAATGCTCCAATGTGCCATCTCTGATTCTACCTGTGCTCCTCCAAGCTGGAATCTCCACACAGCGTGTGGCTGCAGCAGGCACCATCTGAGCTGTTTTTGATACATTTAAATGGATAATACCTGACTGATCTAATCTGCTTGTTGTCTTACTTCACTTAAAAATACAGTTTTTAGGTTTCATATACAATTAAAGTATTTCCAGCATAAGCTAATATATTTTCCCCTTTTTGCTTTTTTTAAAAAAAAATCTTCAACCCACTAATCAAAGTTCTCACTCTCTACATTAAGCCACCATTTCACCAGTCTTTATCAGCACAACAGGCCCAAAACACAGCCCTCATAACCACTCTTTCACAGCAAAGTTAACAGAGGCTCTGCAGAACGATACCCAAGGATGTCGACAGGCATGAATCTGAGTGTGTTGGTCTGTAGTAACATGGCACAGGATTTCTGGCATGTTCCTGAACATATCAAGTTTGTTCATGTGCACCTAGAGAAAGGCAGAGTTGAGTCTTCATTAGCTCAGTGTCTCTCCCAGACAGCAGCTGGAGCAGCTATACAGATGTGGTTCTGCTCTCCTCAAATGCTGGCAGGCATTTAAACTATTACACCCACTGAAAATGTCCAAGTAGAGACACGTGAGCCAAAACTTGGATATCAAGAACATACCTCCTATCCTGAAAAGGAATGAATATTCATGAAAAAGAATATATCTGCTAACTATTTATGTCATATGTAAATGGCTTTTATCATTTACAAGAAAAAAGGGAGAGAGGTAAACACTGAGTTTGAAAACTGGGAGTTAACTTCTCTTTGGAAAGTTCAGGTGTTCCAGACTGAAATCAACTAGTAAACTTGTTTTGAGCACAACTGCAGCTTTTTAAGAGCAGTTGACGTAAAAAAGGCACATCTGTCACACACAGCAGCCCTCTGAATAGCCACTGCCAGCTCAGTGACTGGCCACAATTGTTACTGAAGATCTGTTTCAAAGCAACAATCACAGAAACATTACCTTGATTCCAAGTTCCTCACTGAGGTTTATGAATAAATATTCATATCCATAAGCAGCTTTGCAGTTCAGCCACACAACATGATAGCGAGACAGTGAAGTCCAGCTTCGCACTAACTCCAAGATCCCTTTTAAACATTCCTCCTGAAAGTGCAGAAAACATGAATCATCTTTCAAGATACTTTCTACATATTGTGATTTGGTAATGCAAAATGGCATTGCTTCGAAAGCCTTACCTAACAAAGGGGTGGGTAATTAATTAGCAGTTTTAAGGACCTTTTCTCTCAGAGTTTATTTAGACTTACCCGGCTTGGTATGTGATAAAATTTGGGATCACAAAAAGTAGTGTCCAAATACACACTCTGGATGTCTTTTACCCTGGAGGAAAGAAACATGATATCAGAGAGAACATTGCATCACACCACTAAAATACTTCTTTTCAAAAGGAAGCAGTTCTGCCTCTTTATTACAAAGAACAAATCAAAGGGGGCTTGTAACTGCAGTATTGCAATTATATTTAATCCAGAATAAAAAAGAGGAAAAAAATAGTACATTATTTCTGAATTGTCCATGCCATATGATCTTCTATTGTTTCTAAATCCCACAAATGACTCACCTGGTCCCTGAATGCAAAAGCTCCATTCTGGCTGCTTCTCCTTTAGCAAGCCTGAAATCCCCTGTGTACAGCACAGTGCCATTCTCACCTTCAAACAGAAACCTACAAACAGCAACACTTGGGTCAAACTCAGCGATATAAAGCATTAAATTCCAGGTGGTGATTTGTTTCCTTGCTTAGTTGACATGACTGATGTAGGATGTGACAGAAATACTGAGCTCTACTTGGTCCTACAGTAATTTCAGATACAACAAACAATTCAGATTCAGGGTGTCTGGAAAGTAATTTGTGCCTGGGCCAATCAGAGTCGAAGATAAAGGCCTCATGAAATCGTTGAGAGTGGCCCAGCTGCCTGTTGGAGCCAAAGGTCTATTAGGCAGCTGTATCTGGAGCTGGGCACCTTCTTTTTAATGTCCCACTTAAAAAATGGAGGATCTATTTTCAATCACAGCTTTGCAATTTTAAGTACAGTTGAAATCATGGAAGTTGTTACTCAAGCATGAGTCACCAAAGTAACAACTTCCATTTGGACAGACCCCAGATAATACAGTGTTTTTTCAACCTTCACCAAAGGTGGTGGGCCCTGCCACAACAGTATTTTCTCCAAGTAAGAACTTTAAATTCACTACCTTCTTCTAGTTAAAAACAAAGAAAACCCCACAACAAACAAACAAACAAACACAAACCAATAATTAGTGAGAAATCTACAGGACTAATTTCTCAGCAGAAATATTTAGACTATTGAAAGGACTCACATAACTNACCAAAGGTGGTGGGCCCTGCCACAACAGTATTTTCTCCAAGTAAGAACTTTAAATTCACTAGCTTGTTCTAGTTGGGAAAACAAACAAACAAACAAAAACCCACAACAAACAAACAAATCCAAACCAATAATTAGTGAGAAATCTACAGGACTAATTTCTCAGCAGAAATATTTAGACTATTGAAAGGACTCACATAACTGAACCTGGACAGTGACCAGCTGGCAGAAGTGTCACCACTACATCTTCTTTCTGGAAGAGATGAGTTAGCATTATTTACACACTGTACTGTAACTGTGATTTACAATCACCCCTGGTTCTGTCACTACAGGTCCTACTAAAAAGTCTGTCCCCATCTTTCTTATAATCCCCCTTTAAGAATTGAAAGGCCACTGTAAGGGCTCCCCACAGATTTCTCCAGTCTGAACAACCATGACTCTCCCAGTCTTTCCTCAGGGAATGAGAGGTGTTCTAACCCTGGGATCATTTTTGTAGCTCTCCTCTAGTCCCGCTCCATCAGTTCCATGTTCTGTATTGGAGATTCCAGAGCTGGACAGAGCACTCCAGGTTGGGTCTCCCCAGAAAGCAGAGCAGAGGAACAGAATCACCTCCCTTGACCTGCTGCCCATGGTTCTTGTGATGCATCCCAGACCAGGGATGGCTTTCTGGACTGTGAGCATACATTGCTGTGTCATGTCTAGTCTCCCATCTACCAAGAATCCAAGAGCATCATGGAAATGGCATCTCCACTTTGTGTGGAGATGCTCTTCTAGACATTTAAGTTCTGCCCTTGAAGCTTGTCATAATAAGCCAAAAAATACAAAATGAAAAAACTGCAAGATCAACAGGGAAGCTGAAGGTCACAAATACCCTGGGAAAGACATTAGCAAAAGAATGTTATGATTGTTAGAAGAAAGCGGGGAAAGAGAATTCATTGGTTGCACATCTAGGAGAGGAACACACAATTTAGAAGTAGCTTGTTTACTTGGGATGCTGTAGGTAAGATGTGTTTCCTGTACTCATTTAAACAGCTTCACTGCCCATTATTAATACATGAATCTTTTTTGCCTGTAACTTACCTGACCAGACGTTTCATCTACTAAAGAAATCTGAGTTGGAGTTTCAACTTCCAAGGCAACCTGCAACAAAATGATTAACTACATTACAGGATTTACTGAACATTGTGTTTCATGTCCATGTCTCTAGGCATTCATTATGCAGACATCTCTAGCACTCACTGTGGCTGATGCTAAGCCTGTAAAATTAAAGTAATTTTCCCATGGTAGATCATGAATTTCCATTTCCAGTGGAAAAAATAGTTTCCTAAAAGTTACCTAAAAATTAAATGGAGATACTTCAGCCAAGGTGTGCATATCTAAAAATATTTGAGCATGTAGGACTTCTTACAGCGACACCTCTTGTTTCTCTGGCTGGATCATAGGCCTTATTTTTGAGTGACTGTCAGGTCCAAGACATCCCAGTCCCAGAGTGGATCTTGCTAGGACAGACCTGTGCTATAGCACTTCCCACTTCCCCCTGTTAACAAAAGCAGAGCCCGTAAATCACAGGGAGCTATCGGTGTGTTTGTGCAGAGGCGACTACTTTTATTTCTGCAAAAACAAAGTTCAATTTCATGTTTCCTGCATCTGCAAGTAGAAGTAACTGAATCACCCACCTGTACATGACACTGATCACATGAAGTTTGGCTCCAAACCGGAAATCATGAAAACTGACTAAGCTCCTTCGTGATTTTATGCCACTAAAACTTCTCCATGTTATAGGTCATTTTCTAAAAAGCAAAAGGAAGATGATGTTGTTACAGATACTTCAAGCAATAAGAGATTTTAAATTAAGCAAAAGAGAAATTAAGTAAGAACTGCAGCAAAGAGACTCAAGCAAGGTAAGGAAATTAATACAGAGATACAAATGATCAATGAAAGATAAAGGCCATGTAAAGCTGAAGTTGAGAGAAAAGGAAAAATTTTGTGAAGAGAAAAATAATTTATCAATAAAGAGCAATAAATCAATCCCACATGTGATCCAGCAGGAAAGGCACATTGTTGGATCATTATATCAGTACCCACATTTAGACATTTCTGAGGAGCAGAAGCTTCCTCTTTCCAAGAATCACTGCTTGGTAAGTATTAAACTAAAAACAGACAGAAACTCACAATATGATTCTCCCAAAACTTGTATTTCCAGTTAGTCAACAGCAATTCTTTAGTTACTGGTGAGCAGTATAGTTTAACTTCCAAGCTGTGAAGAGACAAAAAAAAGCACAGATAAGTGTTTTTTAAAGTAGAGGCAAAGAACAATCTAACGACACATCAGCACCTGGCACCCAGTACATCAAAACCTGTGCTCAGAGCCCTGTCTTGTCTGAAGAGACCTGAAGAGCAGGAAACCTGCAGGCTTTTCTCCAGCATAGCAAACCCAAACCTACCTCTGTGTACCCATGCCCCCATGGTTTTGTGTAGACAAAAGCAAGTGTGAAGTACAAACACACCCACCAGGGTCTGTTTCAGGCACGCACACACCCCTGGAATTGGCATTTGGGACAGTCAGCATTCAGCAGAACACAGAATGCTCCCTATAAAGCTTGAGCTTGTGCACAGTGCAGAGACCTGATGAGCAAAGAGATTCTCTGCTTGCATCTGAGCAGATGCAACATCTACTCTAATAAAATAAAAGGTGTCTAGGAACTGATCCACAACTTCCCTGGGCCCATTCCTGCGTTTGACCATCATCATGATGAAAAAGGTGTCCCCTTGCCCTTTCTCTATGCACCTCCAAGAAGAGTCTGGCTCCATCTTCTCTACCTCTACCTGCAAACAGTGATATGCAGTTGTCTCCTACTCCTAAGGCTGAGTTGGTCATACAGTGACACATGTGGCCCAGAGAAGCTGTGAATGCCCCATGGCTGGAAGTGTTCAAGGCCNACGACACATCAGCACCTGGCACCCAGTACATCAAAACCTGTGCTCAGAGCCCTGTCTTGTCTGAAGAGACCTGAAGAGCAGGAAACCTGCAGGCTTTTCTCCAGCATAGCAAACCCAAACCTACCTCTGTGTACCCATGCCCCCATGGTTTTGTGTAGACAAAAGCAAGTGTGAAGTACAAACACACCCACCAGGGTCTGTTTCAGGCACGCACACACCCCTGGAATTGGCATTTGGGACAGTCAGCATTCAGCAGAACACAGAATGCTCCCTATAAAGCTTGAGCTTGTGCACAGTGCAGAGACCTGATGAGCAAAGAGATTCTCTGCTTGCATCTGAGCAGATGCAACATCTACTCTAATAAAATAAAAGGTGTCTAGGAACTGATCCACAACTTCCCTGGGCCCATTCCTGCGTTTGACCATCATCATGATGAAAAAGGTGTCCCCTTGCCCTTTCTCTATGCACCTCCAAGAAGAGTCTGGCTCCATCTTCTCTACCTCTACCTGCAAACAGTGATATGCAGTTGTCTCCTACTCCTAAGGCTGAGTTGGTCATACAGTGACACATGTGGCCCAGAGAAGTTGTGAATGCCCCATGGCTGGAAGTGTTCAAGGCCAGGCTGGACAGGGCTTTGAGCACCCTGTTTTAGCGGGAGGTGTCCCTTCCCGGTTCTGGTCCTGTGCCTTGTGACCTCCGGCAGTTCCTCAGGGCTGCTGGTCCCGCCGCCAGCCCCTTACCTGCCCTGCAGCCTCCTCTTCAGGGCGGGCGCCCGCAGCCCCTTCATGTGATCTGGAGAGAGAGAGGCACGGCCGTCACTCGGGGGGGTGACAAACACGGGGGGAGGGTNGGCGGTGGGAGCAAGGTGAGGTTGGTTTTTTAAGGCCTCGGCGTGGCAGCGGGCCGGAACGTCCGCCTGCGCATCTCGGCGTGTGCAAGGAGTTGTGGTGGGGGAGTCTGTGGAAGTCCCGGGAAAGAGAGAGAATTTAGGTTGGATATTAGGAAGAGATCTTTTGCAAAGAGTGTGGTAAGGCACTGGAGCAAGTTGTCCAGAGTAGTGGCATGCCTGGGAAGGAGTAGGGATGGAATGGGCTGCCCAGGGAGGTGATGGAGTCACTATCCCTGGATGTGTGTAAGAAATGCTGGATGAGGTACTTAGTGCCGTATTTTAGTGGATGGGATGTTAGGTAGTACGTTGGACTCGATGATCTTAGTGGCGTTTTCCAACCTTGTTAATTCTGTGATTCTGTGAAGGTTCAAGACCAGGTGGGATGAGGTTGGAGCAGCCTGTGGTCTGCTGTGCCAGGAGATGTCCCTGCCCTCGGCACGGCGTTTGGAACAAGGTGATCTTTGAGGTCCCTTCCAACCCAAACCGTTCTATGATCTCATTAATTCTCTTACTGACCCTCCTGGGATCGCAAACATGCCCTGTGTTCGCTGGTTTGTGTTAAGTGATGTAGGGAAGGGCAGCCACCTCCTCCCGCTGCTCTGTCCGGGGTCTCTCCTTGCACAGGACTTGGGGCTCCTGCTTGGGCTGAAGGTACAGCAGGGGNGAGGGTGACACGCGTCGGGGGGGGGGTGGTGACACGCGAAGAGGGTGGCGGTGCCATAGGGCCCCTCGCGGCCCCTCACCCTTGTGGCAGTGCGACAGGAAGAAGGCTCTGGCGCGCAGGTTGTGGCGGTCGAAGCGGNTAGGTAGTACGTTGGACTCGATGATCTTAGTGGCGTTTTCCAACCTTGTTAATTCTGTGATTCTGTGAAGGTTCAAGACCAGGTGGGATGAGGTTGGAGCAGCCTGTGGTCTGCTGTGCCAGGAGATGTCCCTGCCCTCGGCACGGCGTTTGGAACAAGGTGATCTTTGAGGTCCCTTCCAACCCAAACCGTTCTATGATCTCATTAATTCTCTTACTGACCCTCCTGGGATCGCAAACATGCCCTGTGTTCGCTGGTTTGTGTTAAGTGATGTAGGGAAGGGCAGCCACCTCCTCCCGCTGCTCTGTCCGGGGTCTCTCCTTGCACAGGACTTGGGGCTCCTGCTTGGGCTGAAGGTACAGCAGGGGCCCCCTGCTCTGCATCCAAGGTGTCCCTTCTCTTCAGCTTAAAGTTTGCTGGTGAACGTGGGTGTATATCCTACGATTACCAAAACTGGTGGAGATACAGATACCTCTCCTCCCCAGCAGCTGGAACCAGGTTGTGACCTGCAGCCCTGTTCCGACCACTGACGTTGGAGCCCCTCATTCACGACTGAAAGCTCCTCCGAGAAGCTCATTTTTCAGGATACATCCTGTCTCAGGAAGCTGACACCGCAGGTCAGAGGTGCCCACACGCCAAGCCTGACTCTAGGAGCTAACACCAGTGTTCACTCTCATAAGTGTCTCACCAGCAGCTGGCACTTTGCCCTTGCAGCACACACACGTGGGATACAGAGCAAGATCATGCAGAGATAGTTAAGATTTAAGATATGACAGGGTAGGACAGTCTATGACCATTAGGGGTGGAGCTCAGCCACGCACGCTGTTTTACACAAGGCTGGCTTCTTTTATACTCCTTTCTGTGTATTCCCATTTTTATTCCTCCCTGCTCCATTTCCCCTGCACATTCCTCACAGGTCCTTTCAGCTCCATGGATTCCCACACCCCTCCAAGTCTTGGTTCACAGTCTTATCAATGCAAAGTCCAGTTTGATCTTGCCAGTGCTGTAGTTCCGTAATAGCCCATCCATTAGCTCAAGTGATGAGGTTTGTTTCTTGTCTCTGTTTTGTCACGTCCTAATCTCTGCGTGCTTTTAATCTCTTTTCTCCTTTTGCCCTTATTTCCCAGTTGCCAAGGTCCCCGATCAGATAACCTTGTTGAAATAAACACTCCTCACATACCCCATCAATTAGTGTGACAGGCCAGGTTTGGTTCTCATCACCAACTCCCTCATTTACTGCTCAGGTCTGAGTCCCCATATGTTCTTTGTTTTATGTCTTCCTTTCCTGTAATCCCTCGGGGCAATGAAAACAGTCTTTGAGCAGATGGCCTTAGGGAGCAGACACACTCCTTCCACAGACCCTTAACATTTGTGTAACTGCTAAGGAAACCACTGTGAGCGACCTCAGGCTAGTTAGGGTTTCACAGTCATTGCGTTCCTAAAGCCAAAACAGGTATGAAATCTCATTATTTACCCAAAATGAAGAGTAGGCAAACGTTGTTGTCTTAGCAAAGTCCACTCCGCTGTTTAACAATTCCCTTTAAATGAGAACTGTTGGTATCATGCTGAATACTTCCTTATCGCTCACTTGCATTCTTTCATTTGCTTTTATCTGTCTGTTGTCATTGTCTTTTGTTTCTTCCCTGAATTCCTGGCTGGAGTACAGCTGTCTTTTACTCTGATACAATGAAAACAGCTCTATGCCTGGGACTTGGACACACTACAATAGGCAAAGAGTACAATTTTTAAATAGCAGCCCAAAAATATCAGGATGGCCCTTTCATTAGTTGAAGTCACCAAGCTGGAACTTTCAATATATGACATTTATATCTGTTTTTAGAGCAGGAATGCCTGTGGACAGGCACCCTAATTAATGGTGACTCAGGAAGTGCCAGATGTGTCTCAGAGTCTCGCAGAAGCACAACAAGTAGATGAATCCAGCACATCCTGTAAGGAAGTACTTAATGCAAATAACATGTAAGTTATCACAAGACACAGTCATCACAGTTTAGCATTTGTTAAGATCTAATGTAATTGCTAATCATATTGACTGTGTGAAGTCAATATTGACTGATAACAGTTCTCATCAAATGTTGA
This sequence comes from Neodrepanis coruscans, assembly GCA_013400695.1. Taxonomy (NCBI): domain Eukaryota; kingdom Metazoa; phylum Chordata; class Aves; order Passeriformes; family Philepittidae; genus Neodrepanis; species Neodrepanis coruscans. The sequence continues at coordinate 8,780 of VYZS01031150.1, read as the reverse complement.
GAAGCATATACAGGGCTTGAAAAATTCTGTGATGGCTACAAAAAGGCCCCTTGCAGCACAGGAGAAAGATATCTCAAGACTACACTAAAGATTTAGAAAAAGGGTATGTGCTTATCCTGTTAATTTGTATGTGACACCTCATAACAGGGTGGAAAAACTACTTTTTTGTTTTAGTAAGTGGTTGCTTTCAGTTACAAAATGCTGCAGTGCCTAGTAAAAGAATGTCTGGAGTACTGAACTGCAAGAAATAGTTATTGATCTTTAATAAAGGGTATTCAGTAAGAGATGAAAGGCCCTTTGTTTGTTTGCTGATGGCTCTCATAGAGAGAGATGACGGAGAGGCAGAATTCTGATAGTTCCATGTTATGGTAATAATTCTTCATATAATTTTCCCAAAGAGTTGTATTTTGTGGTGAGATTTTTTCTAGTTTCTTCTTTTCTAACAGACTAGTGGCATTTGTGCATTTGATAAGATTTCTGTATTCAACTTCTCAAGCTCTCAGTTGATATAGGAACTTGCTAAATGAGAAAATTTTACTCCCTGCACAGGGTTTGGAGGCAGCCTACTACCCATAGGGAGGGAGGCTGTGTCCATCTTCTCACTGCAAAATCCAGAATCTTTCCCTCATTCCTTAAAGATACCTTCCTAATCATGAAGTTGAAGCTTGGTAACATTACAAAACTAGGAAAGGACTCAGGCATGACAGTGTGGTGTGGGTTCTGCTTGCAGAAGCAGCAAAAGTTCTGTTCTAGGAGTAGAATAAGATTCACTGTGTTTGCTTTTTTGAGTGTAATTCAGACATAAGGATCATTTGATTTCTATCTTATTTTTAAAATTAAATTCAGATCTATCCCTGGTGAGTTTCCACTGTCTGCAATTTTTTATTGCCTTTTTTTGTTGGTTTTGATTTGTTTGATGGGTTCTTTTGGGGTGAGTGGGTTTTATTTGGTTGGTTTTGTGGTGTTTTTTTTTAATTTGTTCTTTATAGTTTGTTTCATCTTCTCCCAGTTCTGCTCTCTTCAAGTTTAGCAGTTGATTAACCTATTTATTTCTCAGCAAAATGAATAGATGGGTTTTGTGTGAGGAGAAAGTCAGTGGCACCCAGTGAAGATTTCGATTGGGCAAAGGGTAGAAGAGGGTGAATTTTGGTAGGTTATGTGCCTTGTCTTCTTACCCAATTCATTTCTCAAGACCTTTGTCATCTGCACTGTGGTTAAGTCAAGGTGTATATGGAAGTAGAGAAGAGTTGGGTTTGTTTGAGATCAAGGAGTGCATTTAATTTGATTCTTATCACTTTTTAAATTTTAAACCTCAGACTTTGAGGTCTGTAAATCCTTTATTTTAAAATTTTATTTTACTCATTTCTGTATGTCCCCAACAAAATCACCTGCTTCTGTCTTCTCTAATGTTTAAAAATCTAATTTCAGGAAGAAGTCTGAAGTTTCTGGAGCCATGGCTAAAGCTGAGATCAAACCAAAATCTATGTATCGTGCCAAAACATGGTCAGATGACGTAGAGAACTTATACAGATTTCAGCAAGCTGGATACAGGGATGAGGTGGAATATAAACAAGTTAAACAAGTTGATGTGGTAAGATTTAGAACTTTGCAAAGGTTATTACTTTAAACTTCTGTTTCATGTTAAATGATTAAACAAAAATGGAGGTGCTGCATTTTTCCTTTAATTTAGGCTGGGTTCTGATATAGTGTTTTTTCTCACAGGTCTGACTTGAATTTTTGTGCTGTTCTTAACTGTGCGAGGTGATTCATTTCACAGAAATAAAACATAAATGCTGCCCAGCCTTGGTTTTGTTCTCCCTCTCTGACAAACTTAAAAGCATCATAGATTAAATTGAATAGATGTAGCTGATCTCTAAAGGAATAATTCAACCTTGAGCAAAGGAATGTTTCAGAGTGAGTTCTTTGAAGCTTCCCCATTACTCTGTGAACAGACTTATCAAGACTTATCAAGGAAATCTGTTTGTTGTCTGAGGATTCAGTCCTGTGTCATTGTTACCAGCTTCAGTTTGCAGTTGGATTGTGTGGGACCACAATCAGACTTTGTGCACACACAGAACTTGTCCTCTGTCAAAACTGTCCACAATGGAAATTTTGAGGCCAGCTGTGGTAAAGGCAGCTATGACACAGGCTTTTGTCAACACCAAGGCCTTTCTCTCTGCTTGCTACAGTTGTTGGTGATGCTCCCCAGCACATCAAATGAGATATGGAATGATGGCCAGATATTCGGTGGCTACTTGAGGTTACAAGAGGTTAATGCAGCAAACAACACATCAGCTTTGTTAGAGCTCTGTAATTTATCTTCCAAAGCAACAAATATAGTATGAAAACTCCACTTTTAAAAGGTCTTAACTTCCTGTGCACATAAGAAAGAGAAGAATGTTCCTAAGAAAGTCACTTCTCATCTGTTTAACTCACAATACAGCAAAACATTGTGTGTAATAAGATAGTTTATTATTTTGTTCTGGGCTCAGATACCGCTGCACAGGCTGTGGTGTAAATTCCAATAACTGCAGAAGGAAATCCTGTAATTAGTGTGGTAGTGTGGCTCTGTGTGTTAAGATTTATGTCAGGGCACAACCATTAGCAATAAACCCTGATGAAAGTTAAAGAACACCACTGACTCATTGTAAAATGAGTGTGAATTCTGTTCCAACCTGCCAGGGCCTGGCAGTGATTCTCTTTCAAACACATTCTGAAATGTCTTGTTTGTTCCACATTGGGTTTCTATAATGCAGCTTCTACTAATGATGCAATTATAAGGTAGGTAGAACGAATATTTAGGCTGTTACCTTTAGACAGAATGCAGGTAACACTGCTGTATGCCTTGAAGCAATATGGTAAGTGATGAAACCACTTCTGGGACTATCCAATTAGAGAATGCTTTGGTTTGACATCCTGTTGTCAGCTCTGTCTGGAAGAGAAATAAAGTTTTTTGACCAGAAGCAGCCATAGCTGTTGAAGCTGCAGAGAGCTACTAAAACCATGAAGCTGTTGAACATGCAGGTGCTCAAGCCTTTAAAGCTTCACACTGTGAAAGACTGAAAGGCACCAGGGTGATGCTGGGTTGTTTCATGCAGGACTGATCCTGCTGTGATACATCCAGCTCACTTTATTTTCATGAAATTGCTGATGAAAAACATGTTTTTCATGATTAGAAGGATCTGCAAGAAACTTCTAGGTGTATGTCAGTCTTACAGAAGTGGTGTCTTTCAGATTACTGAGTAACTGAATAGCACCCATGTTATATTCCTAAACAAGGTATTTTGAAAGCTTTGACTAGTCTAATTTTAAATTAGTCTGTCAAATATTCTTAGCTATTTATGTCTAGGCTTTTTGGATTGTTTAACTCTTTATGCTAAACCTGAAAACTGGTTTCTGACATTTTGTTCTTAATTTGTTTATAGAAGTTCGGTAAATTAATAGAAAAGTAGTATTTAGATGCAAATGAGGTTTTCCCATGGAAATATCCTCTGTATTCATTGCAAGATAATGCACAAACATTGTTTTATGTGAGCATGTTCAGGTGAATGTATATCCTTTATATTCTATTTGTAGGTAGAGTGTTGGCCAGAAACTGGATTCATTAAGAAACTTCAGAGAAGGGACAATACATTCTACTATTACAATAAGCAAAGAGAATGTGAAGACAAAGATGTCCCTAAAGTGAAAGTTTATGTGTATTAGTTTTGTTATTGTTCTGGTTTGTTTGTTTTTGTAAATCTGTCTGTTAAGACCTGTAAGTAAAGTGTGTAACTGACTTACCTTAAGTATCAATGTCATGCCTAGATAGAAGGGGGAGTGCTGGAAATGTAGAGAAGCCTGGAGCTATAGATATAGAAACTTTCCTTTTTCCATTCTTAAGGGAAAGTCTTATTGTTCCTCATTTTCATAGTTACAAATGCATTGACATAAAAAAGCTGGTAAATGGGTGTCATTAGCACCCGCTAACCATGTGTAACATCCATTATAAGTACAGGCACCAATATTTATTCAAAAAAATATACTCTTGTTGACACTGGTTAATGTCAGCCACAGTCTCTTGGTGTAGCTAAGGGTTATGAGACTCCAAAGGGCCTACATGAAATAGAGGATTTACAGCTCCCAGCCAACATAAGTAGTATGGGTGCAAAGATCTCACTGAGAAAGGAGATCATTATCAGCCACACTTGTTTAGACTGCTTAGAAAATTTTAGCTTCAATTTGTTCAAACTCTGTTAGAGAATGACTGAGAGATTACCAGAAGCAACTCTTGTATTCCAGGAAGATTTTAATGGCACATAAAAGGAGTTACTGCAATGACAGAAATAAAGCATTGCTACACTAAATGTCACTTCAGGCCTTCATAATGATTTCTTTTTTATTTGGAGTGCTCTGAATATATTTTTTAAGGCTTTTTGCATCTTTTCAACTCAATAGTGGGAACAGAACAATTACTGAGATAACCCATCTATTTTGCCACTCTACTTTAGTGGATCTCACTTTGTTTATATTCCTAAAAAAAATCTTCTAGTGGACATGAGAAGAGCCTTTAGAAATTTCATTAAAAATAGATGTGTTTTACAGCCAAGTTTATTGACAGAAATTATTGCTATCGGCAAACACAGAAGAAGTGAGAACATTTAATACATTTTCTCAGTCTATAAAAAAGACACAGCTGGGCATTCAAGAACAGGAAATAAAACTGCAGAGAACATTTTTTTTCTTTCCAAAGCAAGATTTCTAAAAATTGAAGCAAATGCAAGAGATTATTCTAATATTCCCTGATTTTGCCTGACTATTCCTCAGTATTTTTATAATACTGCTGGATGCTTCAGGAGTGTGCATTTCATGCAGTCTATGGATATTTCATTTCAAACAAGTAGCATGGGAATTTGTGTTCCACTTCTGAAATGCTGATTTTGCATGAGTTGGCAGATTCTTTTCCCTTGGAGAGAGTGAATTACCTAAATTTTATTACTTACATTTTTCAGCATTGTCAGTGTGTGAAGAGATTGGATCTCTCTGTGATATTTAAAAGATTAAAAGGAAAGACAAACCATGTAATTAATGCTTGAGACCTGCTGACAGACATAGCCTTTGTCAGGAGGCTGCTGAATTTGGGGGTTCTCTCACTTTATTAGCAAAACAGCAGGTTTTGTACTGGCAGTGACAGTTTCAGTTATAATTGTCCTTGACATCCAGTTCATATCCGTATTTCACTCAAGTTCCTGCTAAACTGAGGATAACACAACCACTCCTCCAGCCTGCCACAGTTNTATAATTGTCCTTGACATCCAGTTCATATCCGAATTTCACTCAAGTTCCTGATAAACTGAGGATAACACAACCACTCCTCCAGCCTCCTTCCTGATCTGGTTTTGGTGTCTAGCCATGCTTGCTGGTACTTGAGTACCAGCAAGGTTTCCTCTGCTACCCTTACACTGGCTGTATCTTTCACTCAAAAGAGCTGTCAAGAGGATTTAATGTGTCAGTGTTTTATCTGATACAAATGTCCCCTACCTCAGTTTTAATCACTTGGAGGACTGTGAGCTTACTTGTTTGAATCTCAATTTAAGATTGCCAAGTTGTGAAGAAGTATTGGAAGTAAGCAGTCTGGGGAGGATATGCTTGTTTTAGGGGTGACACAACAGTTCATAACAAAATAAATAATTTCTGAAGCGTGTTACAAAGTCTTTTTTACTGAACTGTAGTAACTTTAAGGAGCTAGAGATAAAATCACATCTCTCAGTCTTATAGCCTTGAAATGAAAATATGTGTGTTTTCTGATTTGAGTCTTAGTAAAAAGTAAATTTGTGAAAACACTTTCCAAGGTACTTGACTTATCTGTTAGTATTTCATTTATCAGGGAATACTGGAATGCTCTCAACAGCCATTTGCAGCAGCTCAAGAAGTGGTTGGTGGCAAGGCTCTCTGTTAGCTTGCAGTGCTCAAGTCTGATCTACTTAGCCTAATTCTAATTCCCTTCATTGCTTTGTACAAGACAAGAATAAATGCTTTCTGTGCCCATTGAACCTCACAAAAGGAGGTAAACCAATCTTTTCCAAGACCTAGTTTTCAGGCTTTGTGTTTGACAGCTACATGTGAAAGTGCTATCCTGTGTGTTCCAGGCTGGTGTGCTCTGTTTTCAGCCTTTACTTGAATTTATTATGGAACAGTATTTTCTGTCAGTGACACCGTGGTTATTTGGTTGCTTTGCAGTCAGAGCAGCTCAAAGCACTGTGCAGAAAGATGGTATAAATGTTTTCATTTTCACTTAAGCACCTAAGTGTATATTTGTTTTTCCAGCTCTGAAGACAGTTCAACCTCAACCTTTTGGTTTTCAAATATGGTTCCCTTGTTTGAAGCTGTTAAAAATGATTTACTGGCTTCAAACTTGTTAAAGACTCCGCTGCTGTTGGTCCAGAGCAGCTGTTCCTCACATTGTCTATACATGTGAAGGCTGCTTAAAAGCAGCTGGAATGGAGTTCCCTTATGCTCTTTGCAAGGTTATCTCCTAGTACTACGGTTGCACTGGATCTGTCTTTTTTCATAGAATCTGCTTTCTCTGTAGTCTGCCTGTGCTGAGCACCCCTTGGCAACTTGTAATTACTTAATAAAACACATTTCCTTTCTTGTTACAATTGAGACTTTGTGTTTACTTCAGGTCTGAAGCCCAGCACACTCACAAACACCATTTGGGATGGTGAATGTCTACTGTCAGCAGAATTCCAGGTTAGCACTCAAAAAATCCCTGCAATCCAGCTTTGAACAAACCACTATTTTTATGGATACCTTCTTCAGCCAGTGTATTTACTCTATCCAGGGTTGGGGTAGAGTATCTTTGCTGCATGATTCTTTGTTGCTGTTTTTTTCCCATCAATACTCTTCCCTATTCTCTGCCTTTACAATCACCCCACACCCCTTGATCCCTTGAAAATTCTGTCCAGTGTCCTCTACCCTGGCTCTGGCTCCCTCAAAAAGTCCCAGCTCAGACTTTGAGTCTTCTCCAGGGACTGGCACATAGAAGAGGTAATTAAGAATGGGATTTAATAAGGAGACAGGCCAGAGTGCAGGGATCAGGGACAGGGCCCAGCCAGATGATTATCCTTCCCTGCTGACCTGTGTCTGATCCCTCCACCTTCCTCCTTGCCACCTTCCTATACTTGTTTCACTGTGCTCCTTCCCTTCCCATATCTTTGGTCCTTCCCTTAAATGTCCCGTAGTAAATTGCATGCAGTCCTCCAAGCTCCCTTAAATATGCCTTAAAATTTACAGTAACCATGTTTTCTCCATCTTACCGGTTACAGAGTTGAGGCCAACCCCCTCCAAAGATGGAGTAGCTCCTCCAATGCCCCGTCAGTCAGTGCCTGACAAGCTCTGGCTCCCGTTATCTCTCTCGTCACCTGCTCATGAACGGTTTTATGTCTCTTTGTTTAATTTACCGTTTTCCTTGTTATTTGTATTTCTACGATATGGAATCACTCGTAACCAAACAACTTAGTCAAACAGATGCTCTTCACCCTATTTCACGTCCTCCTGGCAGCCTCCCCGAGGGAGCCGCTTGGCTGTGCTCTGAAGGATGAAACTGTGAAGAGGCAACTACGCAGCAGGAGCTCCATCGTCCTGCTGCAGGTGTCCAGACAGGGGGCAGCTCCAAGGACGTGGACACAAAAGAAAGGGAATGCCTAAAAGGAAGAGGAGCTGGGGGGATGGACGGGGAAGGGGGGGAGGGAGGACAGGACGGGGAGAGGGAGGGGAGAGGGAAAAGGGAATAGGTTCAGGCAAGGACGAGGATGTTAACGAGTCGACCACACAGATGTATCAGCATTCTGCCAGCAATCTTCTACCCACAGAAACCTCCTCCCCTGCTGGCAATAGCTCAGCTCTTTCTGGCTGGGGAAGCGGGACACGGTCCCAGCTCCTCACTGCAGATGTTCCTCCTGCCTTGGCAGGAGCACGTGAATGCCTCATCCAAGGGCAAGTTGTCCTGCTTGGGGTGGATAAGCTGCTGGCAGCTGCTTGGGGGATGAAGCAAAAAGCAGGGGGGCAGAACATGTGGCAGGTTCTTAATTTTTTGCACAGGGTGTCTCGAGGATGTCTGCTGGGCTGTCCTGGGGAAGCATCCTCATGCCAAATACATAATGTTTTTGAGGAACAGTCAGTGCTGGGATGTGTGCAAGAAAGAGCCAGCAGGTGTGTGTGCTAGGAAATAAGTGCTAGGATGCTGTGCCCGGAGACATGGGCTGGAGCCAGACATGCTTAGTGCAGGGATGTGTTGGGCAGTGTTTCTGGAGGAAAGAGCACCGTCGCCCTGCAGATCTGCCTCTTTCTTTAACTCTGGTCTCCTGAAGCTGCAGGTAGCGGAGTTTTCACTCTGTAGCCCCATTCTGTGGCTGCAGTGCTTAAAAACTGTAAAATTCTATCCTAACCTCCCTGACAGATCCATCTCCATCTTGTTCAGAAGGAACTTGAGTCACAGCCCAGAGGGGACCCTACTTCCTTCCACCAACCCTTCAAAAAGTAGGAGGTCTGTGTACCAAGGGCTGAAAGGTCATTGTTTGGAGGAGATGTTAATTGAACATGAAATATCATGAAATATCAAAAAAACCATGAAATATCTCTTTGGTAGTCTATCACTCACAACTTTCGTCTCAACAAATGAGGAAGACGACTTTACTCACAACTAGAAAGACAGAGATTTATTTGAAAGATCAGTGGATTAATATTTTGTCAGATCAGAATAATATTTCTACAGAGAAGATAGACAGATAGATAGACAG
>VYZS01031147.1:1215-12554 GCA_013400695.1 Neodrepanis coruscans | reverse complement strand
AAAAAAAAAAGAGGGGGGGAAAACCTCTCCTTATAACAGCAATACACTGAAATGTTGTTAAATGCCACATCACCAGCAAATAAGTCAGAAAAGCCTAGGCTCTCTCTTTATACATGAGTATAAAGGGTCACCTCAGTGCACTGCTTTTTTTTTCCTTTGTGGCAGGGATTCGAAATAATTATTTTGATCATGGCTGTATAACATTGATAACTAGACCATTAAAGTCAAAAGGAAAAACAAGTTGTTTGGAGAATGAATAACTAAGATAAAAATATAACCATATGCATTGCTTGCTAGGTAGTACAGTATGGGTGGCTCCCAGAAGGAAAAAATAAAAACACAATATAATCAATAGTGGTTTTGTTACAGTATTTACAGCAGGGAGAGTAGATTTTCACCATAATCTACAACAGAATCATAGGAATACTTGATCTACTGCAGATTAAAAAGACAAGTGTGAGATAAATAAAGTACACTAAGCACTTTCAGAGTACTGGAATAATTATGGTCAATGGTAATGATGACAGATATGCTCAGATAAGACTTTAAAAAGCTGTTTTTCTTCTGACAAAAGTTTAAGCAAACTCTGATAGATTATGAAACTTTGAGATTCTTTTCGAGAAACAACTGCTACCTGCATCAGTAAATTATTCTCATATTAAACACACCTTTTATCCACATCAAGTAATGAAAATAACTAGCAAATTATTTCTAAAAAGGTATAATGTCTTTACTTATCAAAAATATTTAAATATATTGAAGATTATATCAAATTCTCCCCATAACTCAAAGCTACAGGGAAAGATTCTCCAGTGACAGTTTCAGGATCACAAAATGATCCTTTTCTAACACAAAACTTCTCTACCACAGATTATTTTATTTAACTAAAACACTAACTAAATGTTCAAAGTTTTAAAGATTTTCTTTCATGACATACTCTTTCTAGTCAAGGAAATAATGACAAATAAGTTAGAAAATGTCTCTTCTCCTCTTTCAGGGTAATTCACTACTGACAGTGCTCTGTCATTCCCATGATCTTCCAGTCTTTACTTTCAGTCAGATGAACAAAATACCCAACTGCCATCTCAGCTGTTTTACTCCTCACCAGCAGGTTCCCTTCTGAAGATTTCAGTCATTTCTGTGACACTGCTGTCTCTCTTGCTTAAAAAAAAACAAGACACATTTCCTCCATAGAAGATGAAGTAATATTTTTATATTTCAGTGATCAAAACAGGCAAGTGTACAGTTAGACTTTAATCATAAAATAGTCAGCAGAATGATGGCAAGAAAACTGATACAGGGCATTTATGGTAAAATTTATCATGTGTGATTCAACATCTGACAGGTAGACATCTAGCCTTAGCTTGGCCTTTCATAGAAATTATTAGAATCTCCAAGGGTGACTCATTCTACCTAGCTTAGATACTCTTACAGATTTAAATTCTGATGGAATTTTTTTCTCCATCCCAACCATGCCACAAGGCTTTGGGTTCAATTGCTGTGCACCTTTCCTGCCCCCTCTGCCAGCACCGTTCCGTGCACCTATGGCTGGGGGAGAGGGGAGAAGGTGGTGAAGGGGTAGCAGCAGCACTGCCAGTTCAGGGAAATCGCCGGGGCATGCTGCCTTCCCCTGCAGGGATGGTGTTTGGTGTTCCTCATCATAACGTATTATGTGGAAGAGGGCAGGGGGTATGGGGGTGGCACCATTGTGAACTCAGGGGGACATGCTTTCAGTGTGCTCTGACTGCACAACACCGCCAGGCACCATCGTGCCAATTCCAGAGGGAAAAGACATTTCAGGAAAATGGGGAACACAAAAAGCACCCATGAGAGAGACCCCTCATCTCTTGAATTGGCTGATCTTGTCACAACTGCCCTTTGAAAAATAAAAGCATATGCTGCTGCCTGGTATAAGTGCATCACCTCTGCATTGCACAGTGAGCCTTTATTGCCTTCCCTGCCGACCGTCATCACCGCCATAAACCCACCCTGGACCACTGAGCAAACATCATTTGCGAAGGACCCTCTTTTCCCCTACCTGAATCTTAGGGAACGGTGATAGTTTCCCTTGCACTGCCTCCAGAAGGACTGCCTCCACCATTGTTGCAGCCATTTCCCACAACTCTCAAATACTTGGGGATCCTGCTTTTAGAGGGTTTTGTTTTGTTTCCTTTGTTTTTTGGTGTTTGGGGTTTTTTGGGGTTTGTTTTTTGGTTTGGTTTCTTTTTCTTTCCTTTTCTATTATTTTACGACAGTAGAGTCTTGGAAGGGTTTGCACAATATTTCAGAAATATTTAATATTCGGCAGTGGAGCTTGCAACATTTTCTACCCTGACAACATAATTAGGCTTTATCATTTTCAAGTGATCCTAAGGGTCCCAGAAAGCTGACATGTTCAGTACCCTAATGAAAGCTAGACTTTTTATCTGATCCAAATAGCCACAAGTAAGGATTACATCCTTTAACATCACCTTATCAGTCACACATATATTCAAGCCTAACATGAATTCAAGAGACATAAAAGATTAAGGTACCAAAGCAGGATAAAAGAAGCAAAGTCTGCACACAGAAGTGAATTACTTCTTGCCGAATACCACTGTACACAGTCTGGGGCTGATAGGAAATATGAGAATAGGGGACCTTTCCCTGTTCAGTTCTTAATAAGCAAATAAATAACAATATCATTTCATGCTTCTCAGTAATTCAAGACAAATACTCAGAATATTCATTTTTCACCAGTTTGTTTTCAGTATATTCCATGCTGTTTGCTTTATATAGAAGAATGAAATACAAACACAGAACAAAAAGAATAACGTATCAAGGCAAATGAGGATACCATACAAAGAAGCAAAACAAAACGAAATTAAAAACATGAAACTAACATACTGCAAAAAGAAGCATTTGGAGAACATTCTTACACAGATTTTGAGTATAATTTAGGTTTTCTCAACCTTTCAGTAACAATGTGAGAGTTTAAGAAAATAATTGAGTTTTAATAATGCCTTCAATATTTTACTGTATACTGATATAGTCTAAAATTTTTACCATTTTTTTAAATTTACAGCATTTATTCCACAATTTGAGTTTTGATTTACCAAACACAGAAATATTTTCCAGATTTTTAAACTAATTTACTTAAAAACTATGTAGAGTTCTAACTCCACTTGTCAAGTCTTTACTGCATTTAAAGAGATACAAAAATGTATCATCTAGACTACAACAGCATCTGTTATGGGGGAAAACGAGGTTTTAGTGTTAAAACGTATTTTCCCTTTTTCTCCTTTTTCTTTGTTTTCTTNTGACTGCACAGATGTGCTGCTCTGTCTCTGCAGAGCAGCAAACGGAGGATTTAGCACAGCTCAAAGAGGGAGAAGGAGAAGAAAAAGGAGAAGGAGAGGGAGAGGGAGAGGGAGGAGAAGGAGAAAGAGGGGAAGGAGAAGGAGGAGGAGGGGTTGGGGAGGGGGGAGGGGAGGGGGTGTTTCAAACCTCTGTTTTGTATTTTATAAAAAGCAATGCAGACAGGCTCTGGACCTCGCGACATGGCGCTGGTCCCCTGAACCGATGCAGCCCCCAGTTCCGCACATCCTGGTGGCTCCCGCAGCCCCCCTCCCCGATATGTGTGAGGAGCAGCAAGGCATCAGTGGCAGTCCCCGCCTGCCAGCAGCAGCACAGCAGAAGCGGCAGTGCTTGCTGAGGAGGGTGCAGCGTAGAGGGTGCCCCCGTCCTGTGGCCACTGCTCCACAGCAACAGCTGGGGGTGCCGCTGCCAGTGTGTGCCCGGCAGCCACGGTATCCACAGCCCCACCGTCTCGCTCTGCCAGCATAGGTGTGGCGCAGGCACGGTGCACACCCTGTCCCAGCTAGCAGTGGCAGGACCTGCAGCCGAGCCCCGGAGGACAGTGGCAGTGCTGGGCCTGGTGCAGTGCATGGCTGCCACTGCCATCCCGGCATTTGAGGGGCAGCAGCTGTTGCTGCCAGCCTCTCCCCACCTGGTTACGGGCAGCACTAGTGCCGGGCTGAGCAATGGCAGGTGCGTCTGGCTGTCCCCAGCACTGTGCACATGCATGGCAGGTTTTCTCATGCATGTGAAACACAGCGCCGAGTGGAGAATGCCGGCAGCCCTTGTGACGGGTGGGGCCATCCCCACGAGTAGCTGCACTGGCATGCGGAGCAAGCACAGCCCAGTGCTGGTGCCAGGGATGTCCCCGGGGCCCTCAGGGCACCCCGCAGCACTCACGGGTGATGGGAGTAGCCCTTCCTCTCCTCTTGGGCCCCAACCATGAGGCATTGTGGTGGGAAATGCCGCCATATTGCCTCATGGCAAAGTCTCAGGGAGGGGAGGTGCCCAAGTGCCATTAGTCAATCCGGAGGCAACCTGCGCCAGGAGGGACCCTGAGATCACGCGGGAATAGACTCCCTATAAAGCCAGCAAGCCCAGAAGCCCTCCCTCTCTTCGGGGCTTGGCGGTCATTGGAGTTGCATCGCAGCACATCTCTGCTCAGCGTTTTTCCCGTGGCTGGGGCGGCAGCGCAGCTTCATCGACAGCAGAGACAGCGCGGCACTGAGGACCACAACGCTCACCAGCTGTGGTATTTCTCTCCCCTTTGGGTTCCCCACCGGGGTTTCTTTTATTTTTTCCTGTTTTCCAGGAAACCTTGGCATGGACCCAGCACCATTCCATCTTCCTCCCTTACTCCATCAGCGAAGCAGCCAGCCTCAGAGAAGCACAGTCTGTCCCCCTTGCATTGTTGTTGGGTTTTTGTCTGTAAAATAAATTCTGTTGTTTGTTGTTGAAACTATTTCATTCTCTCATCACTTTTCGCAGCCCCCTAGTGTCCAAACAAGGACAGCATCTAACATATAACAAGTAATTTTTAAACCTATCAAAAGGTGATTCTTAGCACAAAAAGAAAGCTCTAAACATACAGATGTGATATAAAGAAGCACATGAATTAAAAAAAAGTTTAGAACTGTAGAAAAGTTTTCAATAGCACAAACAGATTAACTATTTGTTGACATGTTGCTTTCTCTTGGTTGTTTATTTTGGCTTTGAATTCTTTGAATTATTTTCACCTTCATCTGTCATAAAGCAATAGTTGTTCCAGTTTTCATTTGCACCATTCTGTTTCTTTCATGCCATTAGTATTTCTTTCTCCACAAAGAACAAGTGGTCTCTTACAAGAATAATACTTCCAGTAGTGATTTTGAAATTGACATCTTACAGAAGTGCATCTCACACTCTCATTACAACTGTCTATGAACGTTATCAAGGAGAAAATTATTTTGTGAAAAACCTTAGGGAGCATATTGTTATAAACTGGCCTTTTTACAAGGACAAAATATACATGTTGGAGATACTTGCAGATGCATATCTTATACCTCATACAAGTTAGTCAGAAGTAAAACATTTTTGATAAAGCTTAAATTCCATGTGAAGTGAAGAACGCATAATCTGATTAAGTGATTTAGGTAAATGTATTTAATTTTATTTAAAATTAAATTCTGAATTCTTGCTAGTTGCATTTAAGTAATGCCACTGAATACTGTATATCCAGAAAAATTTCCAGATATAGTTCAGGTATTCTCAACAGCTTCATTCTTAAACCTGGCAACATTTGTTAAGTGAAAAAACTGTCTTAAACTTCATTTAATGATGTCAGCAGAGCTAATCCTGTCACTACTTGACTATTTATCTTATAAAATTTCTACAAGTAGCGTAATCAAGATCACACAGATGCTGGTATTTTAGAAAACAGTATTTTTTTCAACATTTCCAGTCAGAAATTTCATTTCATTATTTCATTTCATTTCATTTCATTTCATTTCATTTCATTTCACATTTATAAAAACTGTACTCTTAAAGTCTTTTGAACTTAAGAAATTCAACGTTTTCTATAGTATTTGACAAGTAACCTTCATATTTTTGAGTTCAGTGATCATTGTCATCATTTTGACTAGAAATACATGATTTTCCTTAAGTTCTAAGGCTTAGGCTCAAAATTCCCACAAGATGCCATTTCGTTATAAAACTAAGATTACCTTTGAAATCATCACAGGCATTAAAAAAAACACTTCAAACAGTTCCACATTCCAGGTTTCCATACTGAAGACATTAATAACATTTTTCTCCTTCTGAAAGACACATGACCTTAAACCAAATTAAATCCCAAACTAAGATTATGATGAGTCAATGTGATGTGTATTTTCACTCAACTTCAAAAAAGCAGCTGTCCACTACAAATTGTAAAATCAAGAGACAACTCTCCAGCAGATGAATTAGACTTCATATTATGCTTCATAATGCTTCATAAGATGTCCAGAGGGATTACAATTTCAAAATATTAGAAAGCTTAGGAGGAAATTCTGTCTGCAGTACAAACAGCAAGTTGCATATGCTGATTGTGATGACAGGTCATCAGTGATCAAGAAGAGCATTGTCAACTATGTGATTAAAGACCAAGCGCAGAAGGCACAGTACTTCCCACAATCCCAAGTAAAACATACTGCTGATAGGATTTAAACATGGGAACCAGTGTACTGGAATCCAAATGCTTTCTTTCACATGGGAATGAAATAAACCATGTACTCTCACTTGCAGAAGCTGAGTAGGCATCACCAGATAAAATACAGCAATTGCAAGATGCAAATACCAGGAGATTATAGGCCCACTTCTGAATCAAGACTTTCTACACAATTTGTGATTTGTGCTGTCTTTTCCTGAAGAGTTTCTGATGATTTTTTAGAATCCATAAAGGCACCTCTAGCCAAGGACTGTTACTTCTAAGTCATTGCCTTCCTACATGAAACACCAGCAGACATAAACCTCATTCTTCACCTTTTTCTCTCTTCTACAGAAACACAATTTCTATGATTCATTAGATCTTTATATTGTGTCCTTTATCATAGTACCAAGATCTAATACTGTGCTTTGTAAACTGAGATTTTGCTCAGAGAAATAAATTCTGAAAATCCACAAAAGCCAGATGGACCCACACTATCACAACGAACAACCAGGCTCCAGTGGTCTGTAAAGGACAACTATGTAGTTTAGATCACATGTTAGTTATACTGACTTAAATGTTTCTACTTGTCTAACCTTCTCAATAGAAGAAAAATGATATATAAATTCTAATTCATCATTTAAAAAAAAAAATCCAGCTTCCTTTCATTGTGACAATCTCATAGATTCATGGAATCATAGAATATGCTGAGAAGGAAAGGAACCACAAGGATGATCAAGTTCAACTCATGGCTCTTCATAGGACCATCCTCAAGAGTCACAACATGTGCCTCAGTATCATCCAAACGCTTCTTGAACTCTGTCAGGCTTGGCGCTGGGACCACTTAGCTGTTCCAGTGCCCCATCAGTGCCCTTTTTCTAATATCTAACTTAAACTTTCCCTGACACAACTTCATACCATTCCCTTGGGTCCTGTCACTGGTCACTACAGGGAAGAGATTAGTGTCTGCCCCTCTTCTTCCGCTCACAAGGAAGTTGTAGACTGCAATGAGGTCTCCCCTCAGTCTTCTCTTGTCCAAGATGAACAGACCAAGTGACCGCAGCCACCCCTCACACGGCTTCCCTCAAGGCCTTTCACCACCTCTTTTTTCCTCCTTGGACACTCTCTAATAGCTTAATATCCTTTGTATATTGCAGTGACAAGAACTGCACAAATATTCAAGGTGAGGTCACAGAGGTGGCATGGCCGATCATTCGAATTTCTAAACCTTCCCTGAACTAATGTTCTACCTAAAATTCCATCTGCTTATTAAGAGTGTCATTTGTAGGGCAAGACTGTTTCCACCTGCTGAGGAAAATCATGCAGCACCCAGCAGTAAGCAGAACTGACACAAGGAACATGATAGCAAGATTACACAACACAAGCAAGTTTTAATTCCATTAATTCCTTCTGTGCCCTGGAAAGAATATAATTCCTATAATCTGTGATTCTCATAGCAAATGAAAAACAGATATTTATAAATGGAAAACAGAAAAAGCCAAATCATTTATTGCAACTTGATTTATGATATCCCTTTATCTTGCTTAAAGAATTTCAGCATAATCAGAAAACTTTCAAAAAACAGCATCAATCGCTCAAGTATTATGTAGTGAAACGCACATATGGCACAATTATACAATTCCAATCTAATAGTTACTTTATCATATTTGTTAATTCTTTTAGATTTTCAGACTCTGTTTTCCTCCTCCAATGTTTTCATGCTTGGCTTTGCCATGGTAGTTTGCTGAAACTCAGCAGAATTACCCAAATATTGGATTTTAAGTACACCCATGTTTTTGCAATCAGTCTTTTAGCCTTGTCTTCCCACACATCATTGGCATATGATGAAACATCCAAATAATGGTGAATCCCTGAAGCAATGGACCTTTGCATCTGAATCTTCATACTGTGAATTGTTCATCAGGGAACTCATTTAAGTGTACAGAAATGCTTCTTCTGTGGGAGCTGAATGGCTTCAGTGGGTAAATTCTTTACTTGCTCTCTCAGTCCCTGAGATTCCTACTGTGTACAGGGTGCTAATCATGTTAAAATTCTGGCACCACAAGAGGAAGACATTTAAGTTATATACTTTAAGAGGTGAGAATACAGATTTAGACATCTAAATCAATCATAACAAATAGTGTTTCCTTTGTTTACAGTACTGGCTTATTTCTGTATGCTTGGACTTCCTGTAGTATTCCAAATTTCGTTTTCCAGTGTTTGACCTTTACAAGCTTATTTTTAGGCATAATGTTAAAAGATGTCAAGAAGTGAACCTAAGTTGCTCCTTTCCTCTGCTAAAATACTGTGAAGCAGAAAAGGAAAAAAAAAATTTGTTGATTATTCATCTGTGTCCAGCTTTCTGTACCAATCCTTCACAGGTATCAACCAAGAGGCAATCTGCTGTAATGGCTGAGTTTTTGATACCTCAAGACATGATAGAAATAACAAGTACAGTAGATGATTGACTGTTACAAGCTAGGAAGGTCTAACAAGCTGTTCAACACCTAGATTCATGTACTATACAATAAAAATACATTGCTCTGGAACCGATCAAAATTAGACTTTGGTCAAGACTGGAACATTGCCATTTTGACTTGAATAGCAGAAGCAAGTTAACTTTTTCATAACTGAAGCTTTCTTTCTTTTGTGAAATTAGAATTCTTTTTCTTTTTCCTGAATAAAACTAGATAGAACCCAAATCTTGCACAGAGTTAAAGACACTAAAAGTTGAAATGCCTCTTCTGTAATGTCTCATGCCTATGCATTCGTTTGTGTTTCATTTATGTGAACAGAGAAGGACAAAAAAAATTTCCACTGTGTATGGAGAGGAAGAAAAGAAGAAATATAATTTTCGAAGTTTTTATTTCAGGGTTTTTTTTTTTTCTGAATTCTAGCATATTTGGTTATGATTTAAAAAAAAAAATAAATCAGGCCTCATAAAGAGAACATTAGTTCTTTAGCTTTGTATCCTCCATCTTAAATTTAGACACAATAAATATATTGTGTACACCTTGACATTCAATTTTCCTGTCTTTATGCTGCCATTAGTTTTCAATTTTTATTAAAGACACCTTTTATTTTTTTATAATTCAGTTAAAAGGAGTTCACAGAAGTGAGAAATTCAAATCAGTTAATGGATGGTTTCTAAACATTTCACTGCAAAAACATTCTGCTAGTAATTTAAAAAAGATTTTTTCCCTTCATTCTGGCACTCTGGAATAGAACAGATCTGAATTCTTAAGTGATTAACTTACTTCCTTTATAAGAAATCATTAATCCACTAAACAACTTTAATTACCATTTAGAGACCACGTTCAGTCCAATTCAACACAAACAAATATTTATCAGTTCAAGATATTCATTATTTTAAGCACCTCTGTCTCTAGCAGTTAGTTTGTGATAAACACAGATTATTGAATCAGGCTTTTAAGGGCTGGGGCGGTGACAAAAAATAACAAAACCAAAACCATTTCTTTAAAATTTCTTACTGAGTGGGTTCCACCAGTGACATCAAGTCAAATCCTATATTATGTTGCAAGAGTATAAATATATTAAGCAAAAATTATTTCAGAAGTCAGAAGTTTTCTGTTTTTCTTGTTAGTTGGTGTGGCTGAGATAACAATTTTCTAGGACCACTGGATGTGGACTGTGGGTGAACACATGCAAACCCACTTATGCCCCAGATGAGATACTGCAAAAGCCTAAACATGAGCTCGGTCTCCCTTTCAAGCCAGTTCTCATGCTCACTGTAAAACTTTCTTAGCATAGGCTCAGGTGTGAACACCACAAAGGAAAGGAAATCTCATTATATTCTTTGGATTACAGAAGCTCATCTCTCTGCTTAGCTGATAATGTTACCTATCCTAGGTATAATAAGGCCAATGAAAATTTTGTCACTGGGTTACATCCTAACTCCACTGAATCTTCCTTTGTGAATTGTGAACTGTAATTGATGACAGCTTTAACTCTCCAATCCTGCCAGGGAACAGTAAGAGCTGCTATAATAAATTTTTTTTCATTTATATTCACAGGGCTTTTATGCTACTCTTGCAACTTTACTACTTATTTTTATTTGAACATTAATTGATTCCAGAAGAATTAATGGAATTATGAGATATTGTCAATAGTCTCCAAATCTCACTTCCATGAAAACATTGCTGAAAAAAATATTAAAAGTTGCAGAGTTTAGGTAATATTCTCTTATTGAAACAATCTACTATGATGTAAAAGACATTTCAAACAGTCAAATATTATAGGGTAGAAAAAGCTAACAAGTGGTCCAAATCCAAACCTGGGATGGAAAGAGGCAACCTGGTTAAAGTATATCAAATCCTAGGAAGTCTTCAGTATTTTTACCTTTAAACCATTGACTCTAATAGCACTTTTCCCCATTAATGACGAAGACAAAAAAAAAATATAATTTATAATGATTAACATTTTTCTGGGCACAGAAAAAGAAAAGCAACAAAGCAGATTCTTCAGGAAATCTTTTTTCTTTTCCCTACATAGCTTTAATGTACTGTTCCTTATTTTTTCTTCCTACCTACTTTCATATTTATTTGACCTGGAAAGTCATGTGAGAAATCTTTACAGTGTTCAGTCTTGCTAAAACAATGATAATTCTTAAAAAAAGAAAATAACCTCCCATAATGGCTCATTTGCTGTAGACTTCCACCAATTAAACTTAGATTTGTGAAACCAGGTATAGTTATGTCTTCAAAATTTGGTGCTTTATGATTATGACAGAAAAAAATAATTTGAGTAATTATTATTTCAATTTTTCTTTAACATGATATGGTGAAATTCTATATTCATTTAAATTTTCAATCTCTTCTTA
>VYZS01031146.1:3913-18981 GCA_013400695.1 Neodrepanis coruscans | reverse complement strand
CAAGTTAAAGCATAACACAGAGTTAAGTTTCCATACCTTTTTGTAGTACTCCATGAAGCTGATCTCAGAACCATCTGATTTTCTAAAGGTACCCATTGGATTGCCATCCCAGTTGATGTCATCAATTCTGTATGTTCTGTTGTTGTACCTACATAAACATTTCATCAGTTTTTGTTGAAATCTTAACCCAAACAGGAAAGAAATACAACTGTGGCATGAAAAAGTTAATTGTAATATTCATGTAAATTGAAAGGTTTGCTCCTAACAGAGGCAGTAATTTCAGGTTTTCAATTGTAATAGGCTCTCAATTCTTCCCAAAGCTGAAGTGTAATAAAACCAAACCAGAAATAACCCAGTATGTACTTCCCGCTTTTGCAAGTGGTGTCACCTTGATTATTTTGCCAGCTTGACAATGACAGCATTTCTCAATACTTCAGGACATGGAACATCAAGAGATCTCTAAGACAACAAGAGTTCAAAGAGACTTACCTTGTAAGAACAATTAAACCAATGAGCTCTTTAGCACAAGTGTCTCTAAATCTTTCCACTCCAACTTGGGAATGAAGACTGTGCATAACATCTAACACTGTCTCACCACGAAGAACCTTATGGCTCACATCTGCACATAACATAATGCTCTCCTCATACTGCAGGATAGAGCTTGAGAAGCCTGGCCATACCATCAGCCTGTCAAAAGAAGATGCACAAAATCTTAACATGGTTTAGAGCATCTTTATTCTCACCCTTTTTTTCTGTCTGCTTTCACAGACATCAGAAGGCAGTGAAGACACTAAGAAACCATTATCAGAATGGAGGCTGAACACTCCTGAGCTGTAGAACTGAAGTGTTCAGACATCTCAGCCCTACAGACCTTTAAGCAAGATTTCTGACAATGGAGGAAAATCTCCTAGCAGAGCACACACTGCTAACAAGTAATGAGATCTTACACACACAGGTAACTAAGGCAGGAAAATAAGGTCTCACACTTTCCAGAATACCTGTTTTTAAGTGCATGGTTTTATTACCAGATAAATCACTAGAGCAGTATCCAAATATCAACCCTTCTCCCAGCACCCCTCCTAAACACAAGTATTTTTGCCAAACCTGTGATTAGGGATGCTGACTGGATCACCGGGGTTGTAATAATTACGTCCAATCTGCTGCAAATTCAGCATCTTCAAAAGCCTAGAAATTGAAATATGGATGTTGTTTAGCATTATTATTCAGTTTATCACACCATTCATGGTCCCATTCTTCTGCACATCCTCATTTTTTATTCACCTGACTAGATAAAATATGAGCTTTTCACTAAACACAATTTAGAAAGGTCATGAACACTTATTAATGATGATCAGGTGAGATCACATACAACCCAACCCTTCCCCAACCAGCTGAAGGTAACAGTCCAAACAAGCTACATCTCAGATGAACCACAGTCCAGGCACCAAGGTTAAGGGGAAAAACTAGAGCCAAAAAAAATAATTTGCCAGTTCAAGGTCCTTCTCTATTTCTTCCTTTAAGAGGCAAATCCACAGACACAAAAGGAGGGCAGACATAGGACTAAGTACCTACAACAGTCAGTACTCCAGGGTGAATCTGCTTGCTCAGGGAAAAGGTATAAGCTCATTTAATACTTATTTGTTGTAGTCTATTCTTTGGAATAGAAAAACTTAAGTCATGTATTTCCAGAATGACTTGTTATAACGTCAATTTATCCAGCAAACCTTCTAAAAATGATGTTGTAGAATTGCAGACATGTAGGTGAAGTAGGCGGCAGCTCGTTAGTCAGTGTGACCGTTACCTTCACATCGTCCCCATTCCGAGTCCTACTGAACAGCTCAGTAACCTGAGAAAGGGAAATGAGGTTAATAAACCTGGAGGCAAAGAGGGCTCTATTGGACTTTGCTCCATTAATAAACTGGACTTTTAATCGAGATTTTATGCAAAGCTCAATACTAACTGAAACAGAAATTTGGTTTCCTGCTAGGACTGTAAAATACACCCTGAAATGCTTCACTCCTGTGGGTGAAGACAACCAATGCAATTCAGTGGAGGCTACCCCCAGAACAGCTGAATTCAGGATGAAGACAGGGAGATCACTTACCAATTACCATGAAAGGAAAAAGACTTGAGGAAATATATTGCCAACTAATGTAAGTTACCAATTCAGGTAATGGGAGGCAAAAAACCAAAGATTAGAACACAAAGTGACAACATCTTCCCCCTCTCCCAAATTCCACTTCACTCTCAACTCCTCTGTGAACACCATGAGCTACATTCCGTGAGGCAAAAGAAGCAGAGGGGAGGAGATAGGGGTCAACATCAGTATATATTGTTTTCTCTCTGTTGCTCCTTTCTTTTTATATTTTTCTTCTGCTCTGGTATTTTTCCTTTCTTTTAAATACAAAGAGGTGCCATCAATTTCTCTGATGGGCTCAGCCTTGGTCTGCTGTGAAGAACCAAAAGTTCATTACCATTATCAAAATTTCTCTACACAGGCAAATTAGCTTATACTAATATATTCAATCCAACTAAACATTGCTTGTGGGATATCAATTCCCTAACTTCACTCTGGCCAGTAAAATAACGAGAAGCATCATAATAAAAATAAAAAAACCAAAAAAGCATTTTCATCTCATACCTTATTCCCTAGGTTGGTTGGCAAGAATAATATTGACCCATCAAAGGCATGGGTCTTTCCAATCTGCTCTTCATGCTGAAAGAGCAAAGCGGATCGAAGGCGGCGCGATTCGATCTCGGGGCTGTACCCGACGTGGTACTGATACAGAGCCCACTGCGGCCGCGACGTCAGGCGGAAGTGATTGGTGGTTAATTTTATCATTCTGCCAGACAAGCCTAAAGTGAGAGGCAAAGATCTGTAAGAGTTACAAAACTTTCCCAGTTTGTATTGATTCAACAGCTCTGAGAGCTTTTTAGAGGTCAGTTGTGTTCTGCATCTGTTCTAGCTCAGTGTTATGAGACATTTATCTGCTCGTTAGAGGTTTCTGTAATTGCTTCAGTTGTCAGGAAAACTCCTGCATCACATGAGGTAAGCATTTACATCAGTAACCTGTACCCAGCTAGAACGGGAAAACAAAAGGCCAGGAATACAGCTGCTTACAAAGTACAGTGATCCATGAACCAGCACTGCTCTAGACAGAAAATCTAAGTGAGAATGAAAGTAACTACATTGCTCCTGGCTAAAGTGACTTGAGCAGAACTAAGCCCTGTCATTGCTGAGCCTGTGGCAGCCTCCAGTTATCATTCCATTAAACAGAAGTTGACTACAGTCATTGTTATGTGGTGTGATGTCTCACACTTGCAATAAAAAACCATCAGCAGCACAGAACCTGCACTGTGGAGCATTAAGAAGGATAAAGGAATGTATTCTAGCAGAGAGACAGGACCATCGTGACCAGCTTGTTTTACTTTTTTTCGGGTGCATAATTTCAACTAAAAAGTTTCTTGACAAGACATTTCAAATTCCACAGTTATTTAGAGATTTTTATGAATTTGGTTAGTGAATGTATTACAAACTGCACTTTCTAGAAGCAAACCTCCAGACTCCTGAAGAGTCCTGCACGAAGCAGCAACATCAGGAACATACAAAGATCATCACTTATGTCTTGGTATCAAGCTGCAATTTAAAATCCTACACAATTTCTGTCAGAAATACTTTGCTGTCAGACACATCATCTTACTCTTTCTTTTTCTAGTACACAGTATAGATTTTTTTTTAATTTGGCTCTCCATGGGAAATTAAAAACAGAAATACAGAAAACAATTTTTCATTTTGACAAGCTCATATAAGTCTAATCTAAACATACCAGTTTTTGAATCTTGAACATGTACCATGGCTTGTCGAGTATTTACCCCGAGGTCATGGAAATCTCTATGATGGCCACCCCTTTCTCTTAAAGTGAGATTCTGGAGTCCTGAAGAAACCTGTAATCCTGGTGTTTGGAAATGTGAGGAAGAATCAAAATTAAGTAAGATACATATATCATATATGCTACTATACATCATATAAATGAGAAATATCTATAGTTGTGAAAGGCACATATATATAAATTTAATAGTGGAATATTAAATTTCAGCTTTTGCTATGTAGCAAACATCTTAAAACAGAATTTAAGGAACACATACTAACTTCCTAAGATTTACAGACAGGTAACTAGTGAGCAAACAGAACAGCTCATAGCAGGATAACAAAAAAAACCCCACAGATGTAAACCCTCCAAATCAAGAATCTCTTCTGCAAATACAGGGAGGTCAGATCTTTCATTTTAGCTGCAGCTGGCTCCAAATTAAAATACACTGTGATGGGAAATAGGTAAGAAAGTTTAATTTCCTTATCAAGATTCAAGAAAATAATGAAGTAACGAAATTAAATTTACTGTTGGTTTTCATGCAGTTAATTGTTCATCTCCTCTATTTTGACAGAGGAGATGGTACAGATGGAGTAGAGCACACTGAAGGTATTTTCAAGATTCCTATTCCAGTTATACTGCACATTAGAATGATAATACTCTCATCACAAGATGTGTACCATGAACTTCTCCAAACGCTACTTATAACTCTTATTTTGAAAAGAAAAAAGAGAAACACAGTCTAAAGAATGTCTTAACTGCCTTCTCTTCCAAACACATACTCTTGTGGGCAGTGAACACTTTTACCCTTCCTGACCTTCTGGCCTTCTCTCGTGTAGAGCGGCCTGAAAGCCCCTGAGCCGCCCTTGGCCTCCGGCTTCTTCTGCCTGTGGCGGACGAACATCGAGCTGCTGGGGCTGCCCAGGGTCAGGCAGCGGCCTTGGCACAACCTGCTGAACCTGCCAGAGTTGGGAACAACTTTTACTGCTGCCACTGAAGAAACAACAGCCTTCCAAAAGTGCAGCAAAACATTTGCTAAGGAGAGAATACTCAAACATCAAGTGAAAGGGTAATGCAAGTTTAAATCTTTTTTCCTTTATTAAGTAGCAGAGTTATTACTATAAACTCAAAAATACTGGAGTTTGGGAATTTTTTTCCTAAGTTAAAAATCATTTAACTAGTATGCAAATCTCTTTTCAAGCTTAACTATGATTTATGGACTTTTCATTTCAGATCGTTAGCTAAACTCTTACACTTTCCACCTTGTAAGATCTATCAAAAGTGTAACCCCTAAAAGGTAGGTACAATCCCTCTGGATCTGTAAAGACCCATCAGCACCACTGCAAAGATCTAATCCTACACAGTGCACCTGAATTATCTGAGTCCAGATATTATGAAGTGTTTTGTGCTCCCCACTTCAGCAAAGCTCCATTTTGCTTCTCTCACCCATATCCACCCTCGCCTCTGAAGGAAGGAGCAATGTCACCCGTGGGGAATCTCTGGTCCAGCAGCTGAACACTGAGGCCCTGAGCTGACCAGATTCCTTTACCAACCATTAAAGGTTGTGAGCAGAGCTCCAGGGTAAGTCATAAACTGGAGGAAGAGGTTCTGCTAGGACAGGGTTCACTACATATTTCCACCATGCACCAACTTCCTGGCACAAACCCTCCTGGAGAGAGACACACACAGCCCACAGGATAGAACAGTGCCAGCCTAGAGAGAACAAAAAAGCCAAAACAGACCTTTTCCCCACTCAGATTCACCAATATCCAAAGCCCATCTGAAGTATCCAACCCTTACCATTTCAACAGACCACACACAACTGTAAATTACCTTCTATCACTACTAAAACTCATCTGACACTGGCAAGTAAACGACTTAAGAACACTCATCCAATTTATCTCTGTACTCAAACGAAACATTATCAGCAGGAACTGATACATTCAAAGCACTGCTTTAAAAAGTCTCCAAACGTGGCAATGGCTACAAACACTGAAGTATCAGCCATTGGCAAGTTACAGTTTGACCAGGGCATGTAAGTGCTAAACAAGCCCTAAACAATGCACAAACAGATAATATATATAATATACTTTACATTAAAAGTAAAACCAACAGAAACAGGTCAGAAGAGCTGCTGCACCCAGATTCTGCCCAAATATGCATCAATAGCAGCAGCAGTCTGGTATGTCCTGCTAACTATGAAAATATCGACCCATTTCCCTTAACTCCAGTATATATGTACTTAATTATATATTAAACCGTTTGAAAGGACATAACAATGTCCTTAATATAACGGAGTTCTATTAACTACACATCTAATGAAATACATACATACACACATACAACACCTGACACACATTCCTGATATTGAAATAGGGTACGACATTGCAAATCCCAGCTGCACTTATTAGAAAGAAAACCAACTTACAGCTGCACCTGCTGCAGTTGCTTCATGTCTGGGAGCTCTTCCTCTGGCTCTAGCTCTGGCTCTTCCCGTCATCATCTAAAACAACCAACCTACATCAGCATTCGACTTTCTCCCCGTCCTTATCCCAATAAATATTACGAGCAGCACAAGTGGCTCATTAAAACGTCTCTTTCTCAGCAAAATTCCCCGCTCTCCGATCTCCACCCCAACAGAGCCGCAGTGGGCAATGTGGAAAAGCTCTTCCAGGCAGGTCTGCACCGACGGGCACAGGCCACCACCAACCCCCAGGCTGTTAAGGGCAATTAGAGAACACAGCAGGCGCTGCGGCCTCGGCCATTAGGAACTCAGGGCCTTCTGACATGGCTTTCTAGTTTCACTCAGCGGAGCCCGATCTGCTACGTTTCAGGGGGGCAGAGCACCGGCAGCAGCGCACATCTCCGCGTTACCGCCTGCTCAGGCCCTGCCCGTCCTCTCCTCTCCCCTCACGGCCTCGAGCAGCGCGGGGTCAAAAGCCGCACCCCCGCCTCCATCCCCGCCGGCCTTCGGCGTTACCTCGGCGGACCGTGTTCCTACCCTCCGGTAACCCGCGGGCCGTGCCCTCCCCGGCCGCGCACCGCGTTATCGCGACGGAGCCCGGGCCGCTCCCACAGGCCGGCCCCCCGCACCCTCAGCGCCGCCCGGCACGCGCTGCCCGGCCGAGGCGGGAACGCGCCCTCCGCGCCCATTGGCTGCCGAGCCCCGAGCGCAGCCGAAGAGCGCGGCCGAACGCAGCCGAAAAGAGCCGAAGGAAGACGAAAGTTGCCGAAAGCGGCCGAAAACAGCCGAAGGGCAGCGCGTTTCCCGCCCTTCCGGCGCCCCCGTCTCCCCCACCCCTCGCGGTGCCCCTCAAGGCGCTGCTCCCCTCGTGTGGGGCTCGGGCTGTCCCTTCCAAGCGCGGCTGGGTGTCCCCTGTACGAGCAGGGAGGGAATGTTCCCGTTAAAAGTGATGTGTTCTTGGTTGGAAAAAAAACGATTTCGTTTAGCCAGAAGGTGGAGCAATAAAACCAGAAATAGAAGTGTGTTGTCCCAGGGAAAGGTTGCGCCGCTCGGAGCCGCCACAGCCGTGGCTGTGCTTTTGTAGGTGTTCGAGCCGTGGCTTGAAACTTCTTCCTGGCTGCCACGGACACTGCTGGCAGCTGGGAATTGTCCCCAGGAGCGATGTGACATAATCTGGTTGAGCATCAATAATTAAAACCCTCCAGCGACTGTTTTCCCATTGAGGGACAATGTCCAGCAGACCAACCATCAAACAAAAGGGGGTGGGGGGAAAGCACCTTTTTCTAAGTCCCGGGGCCAATCCCATTGCTGTGATTGTTGCACAGAGCCGTAACTTTTAATTTGGGCTTAACAACAGAACTAGTAAATGTTACAATTTGGAAGTAAGCGGCCTGAAGTGGGAATTCACTCTCCAACAAGCTTTGCCACACTCCTGTGGAAAGGCAGGACATCCACACACAACCAAGGCTCAAAGGCGCTATTTCTGTTGGGTTTAATTGTGCCTTTGCTTAAAGATTTGGTGTTCAAACAGACATTGGCTTCAAAGGATGAGAGATAACATTACCTAATACTTTCATAAAAACCCACTCTGATCTCAGGGGGTGATTCACAATTTTTGAGGTACCTGCAATGAACAAGGTTCTCTGTCCTTGTTCTCTGATGCTTTCAACATTACTGCTTAAATAATATCTCTTTTTGTTGCATTTATATTGTCAGTGTGCCCACAAAGCCAGTTCTGTTGTGTTTCCTATGTCAGTGCAGCAGCCACTTAGGAAACCAGGTTCTCTTTTTCAAGTTTAAGGAGCTTTCCAACTCTGAAACTGTGGATGTTGTTGCTTAAAGATACTGAAGTACTTTGAGCTTGGGATTTTTATTCTTCACATATAAATCTGGATAAATATTTAACAAACTCAATACATGGGGCATGTTCAGTGCTTTTAAGAGCAGTGATTACTCCTTGCCATGGGCTCTTCACCCACAGTGGCAACTTTTATTCCTCTGTAGCCTGCAGAACTCTCCAGTGGGTCAGAGGGTTAAGGCTGCAGAAATACAATATGCAGATTTTCTTGGCTCAGCAGTATTTAAAGATAAACAGAATATAAAGATGTTGTCAAAGTAATTTATGTTATGTAAATCATGAGAAAGCAGAATGTGTGTGTTGGAAAGAGTTATGTTTGTTTATTCATTTAAAATATCAGCCGTGCTTAATGTTTATTTTTTTTATGCCAAATTCCTTACATTTCACTGCAGAACTTAATTATCTTTAGATGGAGTTGTTAGAAGTACTTAATCAGGCTGGCTACCTACTGCAATTCCTTATAAAGTGAAATAACACCAACAATAAGCATCCTTATTTTTAGACGTGGGTTGTCAGACAGTTAATTAGTACTTAGTGAAAGATAGGTTCCAATCTTTTTTTAAAAACTGGCTGTACAGGTAGCCTTAATGGATTTTCACAGTCAGAGGAAATGTGGAAAAGGCAACAGGTACATCTGGTCCTTAGCCCAGGCTGGTTCACAGAAACCCTGAGAAAACCAAGATTTTTTAAAGTGGTAACTTTATTTGCATTTTATTTCTTGTGTTGCCAAAAAAACCCCTCCAAAAGCTGGACTCGAACATGTTGAAATATCACATATGAAATTTTTTTTTTTTTTCACAGCTACTTGGCTTGGACTCTGCTTTGATGTTTGCTTTACCCATGGTGCAATTGTTTTTGCCTTCTGTCTCCTGTTGCTACAATAAGCCATTTCCCATACATGTCATCTCCAAAGGGGAAAAGACCGCATGGAAACAGAACAAAGAAAAGACAACAAAAGAAAATCAGGGATTTTTCCAAAGGCCCATTTGATGTACAAGTATAAACAGGAAAACTATGCCTGAGGAGGTAGGAGCCAGGAACTGCACCAGCAGACAGCTGTTCACTTGTGTAGTTAGCAGCACTTTGGGATTCTGGATGGTAAATAAATAAGTGACTCCAATGCACACAGTCAAAAAACACTCCCTTCACTACCTTTAAGTGTAATATTTAAGTGTCTTGCAAACTCCTCACAATGTAAGTTGAACTCTTGTCTTTATGTATTTTTGCAACACCATGTCCAGGTATCAAGAGCTCTGTTGGTTTTAGCCCCAGAAAAGGCAAGACTGTGGGATAAAAAGCATTATTTGCTGTGATGAAGCAAAAGAAAATAAGGAACCCTCCAGAACAGAACTCAGCACACAGGTGCAGCCAAGTTTTTAAAAGCACAACATGTTGCTCCCAAATGTTGTTAATATTTGATAAGAAATTTTCCAGTGATAATTTCTCAGAAATGAGCATCGAAATTCAAGTTCCCATGGAAAATATTAAGTATTTGTGAGTGTGGACCACATTACATTCTGAATTGGTTTTCTTCTAAAGTGCGAGAGGCAGGTGTTAAAGATTGACTCAGTAAATGAAATAATATCTCATGGGTTAACAGTCTTGCTTCTTTCCAGTGCAAGTTTTTAATGTCCCTTTTAATTTACTGTAATGATGGTTGAGGTAGAGGAACTGATGTGCCTACACAGTGGGGCCTGATTTACTTATTACCTTGGGTAGAGTGTGAGAAGCTGGGAAACTAGTATTTACATGCTGAAACAGAAAGCAAAAGTCATGTTACAGGGGAAAAAAAAATTGCTACTGAGGAGATAATACCCAACTCATTGCATAATAAGTATCATGAAAGTATTTTTGTTCAGGAAGAGGGAAAATAAATTCTTCTACTTTGTATTTCACTGCTGTTCTCTAGTCTATGTTTTTCATCCCTAATTTCTGTTTTTTTACCGTCAGATCCTTACTTCTTTTGTCTGAGCCCTTATTCTTTGTACTCTTCTCTTAAAACATCACTGGCTCTATTCTTGGAACCTGTGTAGGACTTTCTGCTGTTCCTGTTGACAACAATGTGTTTTGTTTAACCAGAAGCAGACTGGGTTTGGGCTTGGTGTGCTCCTTGTTTACCAGGGTATCTAATCACTGCAGTTATCATCACTGCTCATTCCAAGCCCTGTTTTTTCAGACTGTGCCCTGAGCCCTCTTTTCCTGAAGAGAAAATGGCCTCTTATTTACACAGCATCGTATCCCTGCCAAAATTTCCTGTGCTGGATCAACTTAACACTATTTTCTGTTAGTTTCTGCCCATTAAAAAATCAGATCAGTCCTAGCTGACATTTATTTTGTGCCAAATCCTGAGCAAAGTGAGCAAGAAGTGATTTGACATAAGTTGCAAATAAATAGCTGTATTAAACACAGAGGTCACATTAAACAGACAGGAACAAGGCCTGCAGAAGTTAATACTGTAATTAGATTTGTAAAGCATAGTCTATAAATAGGTAGGAAACACTGTAAGATGTGTCTTCTGTAAGATACCCTTTATTACCTATATTTTTAATTAGTAAGAGGAGATGGAGGGTTAGTGTATAGAGAATGTTAGAATAGAAGTGAAGCAGTATTTTGATTCAGATACTATATAGTAAAATATTGTTTCAAAAAGCAATGGGAGTATTTCAGGAGAGAGACTAGCAAAAATTCTCCAGTTTAGATAGATTGATCTTACTTAGCAACCCAGTTTGATCTAATTGTCTTTTTATTGCTTTGAACATTCCTGAATTATGCAGAGAATTTGGGTTATGTGATTTAGTGTTGGATTAAAAAATGTCACAGCTTAACTTTCTTTAAAATAGTGTAGAACTTTGTTCACAGTCAACGAAGTTCATTATTTTCTTGTTCAAAGCCCAGCTGCAGGCCTGGAGCATTTCTCATAAATATCAGGAAGTACCCGAAGCCACAGTCAGGATTAAAGAGTTGATCTGAACCTTAGATCTCAGCTTTAAAGCTGTAATGTACAGTGAATTTGGTTTCATGGTAAAGGAAATGGTAATTGCTGAAGTATGTTTTCTTAAGTTGCAAAATCATTTTTGAAATGTTTTCATTGAAACCTCTGTCAGTGCTGTGCATGAGAATGAGTGCACAGCAATTGTGCATGACCACAGCACTGAGTCTGTGTGCTGGTGGCACTGACACAGGGACCCAGCACAATATCAGATCCACAGCCACAGCCTGGAACACTAAGCAAGTGGATTAACAGTTTCAATACCTGCTATTCCAGGAATTTCTCCTGAAAGATGGGTCACTTCTTGGTTATCTGACAAATGCACAGCCCTGAAAACCAAAGCACAAATCCACAAGTGATATCCTTAGCCACAAAAGGCAGAGTAAATTCCTCAGTATAGTAGTAAGGTATTAGGAAAAGCACTTTGCTGCTGGCTCCCTACATGTCTGGTGTGCAGAGCTGAAAGGAGTGGAAGAGCACAGACATGTTTCTACATGCTCTTTACACCTGGGAAGCTGCAGCAACCAAACCACACAGCCTGGATTCTGCTTCCATAGCAGTGTATTTAATCTGAACATTTTATTGCATGAAGGCAACTGTCTTTGTTGTATTTATGAGGAGAATAAAATCTGAACACTTGCTGCTCCCTGACCTTTTTCAAAGGATGTTGCATTTAAACATGTACTTCTTCCACACGTGGCAGTATTTATTCATGTTCTACTGCTTCACTCATGTAAGTGATCCATATAAAATACAATCCTTGGGGTGGGTTGCTGTACCCTTAAAACCCTGGCTTTCTTGGGCACTTTAAACAGCAGGTATAGAAGCCACTTCATGTAGCACTCTCTTTGACAACATGAGTATTTCAGTAGGATTTTAGCACTCCACTTCAGATGCTGTCAAATAAATGCACTGTCATTTTAAATTACTGAGCAGCAAAATAATGAAAGCCTAATTTCAGTTTTAAACCTTTTCCTGAAATCTTATTTTAGCATCTCTCATTTAGAATTAATCAATCACAATGATCTGATACATAACACGGCAAGTTAAAATTAATAGGTCTCAATCTCTACTGCTAAATATTTAAAGGAAGCACATTTGTCACTATGGAAGGATATTTTTCCCACATGTAACATGAATTACAAATGGGCACCACATAATAAAGTGATGCAAAGTTTGTGTGAGAAAGATGAGTGCATTGTTTCATTATGTAATATTTCAGCACAGACCTTCCTTTGATGGCACACAAGTGAGGTAATATGCTAAAGCAGAGCTGTGAAGGAGCTGGGAGCACAGGGAACAAAACCACATTAAGAGAGGCTGCACCAGTGCACTGATCTCTCTCCAGGAATGGCATCTGATTTCCATGGCAGTGGTTGTGTTGGGAAGATAGTGGTGATTTTAATTACCTAACTTG
Organism: Neodrepanis coruscans; assembly: GCA_013400695.1. Classification (NCBI taxonomy): domain Eukaryota; kingdom Metazoa; phylum Chordata; class Aves; order Passeriformes; family Philepittidae; genus Neodrepanis; species Neodrepanis coruscans. The sequence continues at coordinate 6,384 of VYZS01031146.1, read as the reverse complement.
TTTATGTGACAAACTTTCCATGAAGGTACATGGAGGAATAGATTCTATTCTTATGATGTACAATATGGAACTCAAATACCAGACTTATGCTGGAATCTCCTGCTCAGATGCTGTCTGTTCTTGAAAGTGCCTAATTTCAAAAGCACTGAACTTTTTGATTACAGATTTCCTCAGGCACTCCAAGTTACTCTTTTGTACTTTCCCAGCATAAAACTGTCTTGACAAAACTTATCAGGTTCTTTGCACCAAAGAGCAGCCTAAGAGAAAACAAGTCTTTCCAAGTCAGAGGCATGCAGTCTGTGGATTATATCCATAACAATTTGGGGAAAATATGGAAAGGCCCATAAAGAGAGAGAATAACCAGGAATGAGTGGCATCCAAGAATAAGCTGCAGTCTTAGTTAAAATATTCACCTACTAACCAGTGAGTTTTTGTGGGCTCTCAGATTATTCACATAGGGCAGCCTAATCTCAGCCATTCCTCATCTTGGACATCTTTTTAGCATGCAGTGCCTTATTTGCATGAATTACCTGTGAACTGAATGCACAGTCAGTCCAGTCAAGAAATCAGAAAGCAAGAGAGAAGAGGGGCTGTAAGCATCAGCTCTGCCTTTGAAAAGTCTACATGACTTGTATGATCAAAAAGGATGGACACCACTGTTTGAAGACAAGAGCTGGAGGGCATTCACTCGAGAGAGGGTTCAAGTGGAGTCTAAGTGGATGACAGTACACTCTTGAAGTCCTGAATAAGGCCAGGAAATCATTTTTGAGAGTGGTGGAAAACAGGACTGGAGCCTCCTCCTAGCGCATGGCATGAGCTACTGCTTGCACTTCAGACAACTACTGTTACTCTGCAGAGCTTTCCTTACTCTATCAAGCCTGCATCCATCTAGAAATATGAGGAGATAAAGGGATTCAAGTCCAGCAAGCAGATGTTAAACTGGCTAATCTGGGACTCCTCCTGAGTCTCATTTCCTTTGCCAGGGAACTCTGTCCAGTAGCCAGGCATCCTTATTGCACTGAGAGCCTCGTTGCTAAACTTGGGGGCAAAGTTTGTAATACTTTGTTAGTTTGTATTGTAGCTATAAACTACTTGAAATGGCTTTTTCTGTGACAGGAGAATTACTCAGTGGCCAAATCTGCAGGACTATCTCTGAGATTCTCTGGGAACTTCTGTAACCAGCTCCGAGGGGTGTTGGGAATGCAAAATCCCTGCTTGCCAGCAGGAACTGAGAACACAGTGTTTTTCTCTGTGCTATGTACACACAGACAATACTCAGCTCCCAAAAATGTAGGTCAGAAATGCCCACTACATTCAGACTTCAGTCAAGGCAAACAAAACCCCATCCAGAAAACTGAAAGATGCTTTGAGAACAGGTTCTGGTCACATTGCTTTGTTCTGTTTTTCTCATTCTCAGACATGCAGTTGACTTCTGCCTGATACTGGACTGTGGAATGGAGACTGGCAGAAACTGTAAAAACAGTGAAATCTTCCAGCCTCCTAATAAGATAAAACCCACCAGTTTCCAGCCCTTAGAAGTCATTAAGTACATTTCTAAAGAATTCTTTTTGTAGAAAGACATAATTTTTTTCCTGAACTTCAAGAGTTTTTAATGATTCCTGCCAAAACCAGGTTTATGGTCTTATAGTGACAAATAGAACATCTGATTGTATAGAGGAAGAAATACACATCAGCCCTGATACCAGAATGCAAAATCTCTGAGCCATTTATAGTTTTCCTTTACAGGGTGAAGGATAGAGCGGTGATGTTGGCAAATTACTTTGAAGTCATTACTTTGATGACAAAACAATGGTAATAAAGAAAAAATCATGCCAAATTCTGCTTTCCATCATTTTGCATATCCCTATCCCAGTCAATGAATCTGATGAGTCAATTTGCCCCTATTTCAGTCAGAAACACCTGTGACACCAGTCTTAACTACTGTCCTTGTGATAGCTTTCTGTACAAAATGAGTTTTTTTCCACTATTTATTAACCTGTGATTTCCTTATTTCTGTCTGACTCACTTCTCTGATAAACACTTCAAATAAAAGTTATTTGAAGCAAAATTTGTACAGGGAAGATGCTTTTTCTGAAACAAAAATGATCAATCTTGCCTTGGATCCATCAGCAATAGCCNTTGGAACAAAGGACCTGCCCAGTGTTTTTGGAAGCAGACAAAAAATAAGACATGTCACATTTCAGCCAAATAAAAAAAATTCAAGTAGGGCGTTAGTCCAATGCTTTTGTATTGTGCATTTCAAAGTTTGCACCCAGTGGGTGGGGCAAAAATAAATCAGGGCCTCCTATAGTGAAAATGTATTTGGGATGCAAGCATCTAAAATCTGACCCTATCTTCTGCTCCCTGGGATTGTCAGCTGCTTCAGGGGTCATCTGATATATACCTCCTTTTCTCACTTCTGAGAATTTTTAGCTCGGAGTGTGTTTGAAAACACTTCAGAAAAAGGGTGG
>VYZS01031144.1:0-19359 GCA_013400695.1 Neodrepanis coruscans | reverse complement strand
GGCGGTCCGCTGGACCCGCGCTGGCTGGCCCAGCCCGGACCACTGCCAGCCTCTCCCAGCGCCGCCGCCGCCAGCTCGCCCGCTGCCGCTGGCCATCATGGCGCCATCACCCGCAGCCCCCCGGTGCGCGCGGCGGCTCCGTTCCCGACGCGGTCTCCACAGGCACGACAGCGCGGGACTGCGGACAGTCCCATCAGGGAGTAGTGGGGGAGGAACGGTTTTATCCTTTCCAACCTACAACACGTTTGCTTAATGTTCTGTAACTTTTGACTTCTCCTGATTTCTATAATTTTGAATTGGCCTTTTTTGATTTCCTGAGAAAGACCATTTGCTCCAGGAAATAACAGATTACATGAAACTCTAAGCCTGTGGTAGCCACCTGAAACTGGTAGAAATAGGTTTCTCACTAGAATTTCCTCTTGCAATAGACAAGTCAATACATTTAATCTGGATGCTGTTGTTCTAGAGGCTTATGGAGGCAAAGGTAAAAAATTAACAATTTCTTCCACTTTGGTGTGACAGCTCAGCCAAAAATCTCTTTTATTTTAGCAATACTGGAAGAAGAGTGTGGTGAAGGAAAATCTGAAAGGAAGAATATATTGCATTGCATTATTTTGATGAGCTCATAGCCCTGTTTTGGTAGGTGTTATAGAAACACCGAGTAAGAGATATAGCCTTCAGGGCTTCACTATCTGCTCAGGAGAGAAATGGATACTGATGGGATGTGGATTCAAATCCAGATTCAGTTTTATGCCAGATACATTGCATAGACACAGCTGGAAAAGATGAAGGCTTTTGTTTGTGTCCCAAAGAAATCTCTGATGAAGCAAGGAGCATTTCTTGTATACCCATATCTTCAGTCCATTGCATGTCCCAGAAGGTAGTCCCTGCTTGCATGGTGATGCTAACGGCAGTGTCAACAGGTGGACGGGATTCTGGAGACTGCTGCAGCACCACTTGTGCTGAAGAAAGTGTGTTGCATTGCAAGCTCTGTAGGCAATTCCATTTTATTACTTGAGAGACAGACTGTGGGATATTTTAACTGGGGAAGACAATCTGATGAACACTGGTCATCAGATTCATGACAAACTTTTCTTGTGCAATAGAGGAATGTAATCAGTATGACATGACTTCAGCGGCATGGAAACTGCCATGCAATGTTTCTTGTTGAAGTTACGCCACTGGAACGATTGGGTCTTTTGTTGCATTTTGAGAGCTCAGTGTCTGAGTTGTACTGTGTCATTCAAGTTGTCACTGCTGCTGCTTGCAGGCACTTCACTTCTCTGGCCTCCATGTTGTCCAGAGTGGCTTAAAAAAGTCTTCCAACTAAATGGATTACATAGAATGTATTTCTTATTATTCAAGATGCTGCAAACAGTGATCTTGTATGGTGTTTTTCTTCCCTATGTGGCAATTTTGGCATAAACTTTTCCTCAGACTTGACCGGCATAAGGGCTTTGCAGCTGTGTTTACCACTGCCCTTGCAAGTATAAAATATGGGTTCCTCTGGAGAAAGGACGTAGCAGCACTAGGTGTTTCTCAGGCTAATGACAAAGTAGCAATGTTACCAATGCCATAAGAGGTAACATCTGAGGAGGAAGTAGAAGCTGACATCCAAGGCAAGTTCGGTGAGGACAGCTTGGTGCTGAGCTGGTGCTCTGCAAAGTTTTATCTCTGCTTTGCTTGGGGAGCTCCTACTGGAAGAAGCAGCCAATTCTACAGAATTGGGCAGGGGCACAGTCTTCTAAGATGCCTTTGAGTGAGCTGGTTCAGTCCCAGAACAAGTACAGTCACTGCAGAAGGATGCTATCATTAACAAGTCCCATGGACAAACAGGACAATTCTGCATGGATGCTGCTATAGTACTTCCAGGCTTGAGCTGATATGTCATAGAGAGGTTGGCCATCCCTTGCCTCCCAGCCCAACAAGCTCCCAGAAATCTCTGCAATATGCTTTGTGGAAGAGAGCAGGTGTTTTTTGAGTGTCCCTTATCTGGTACCATACAACTGCTGGATAGGCAGCTATTGAATCAACTCAACAGACGTTACTCTGCTGTTTAGAGAAAGAAATAACCAATGGCTTCTTAAAATTAAATATGAGAAGTGAGATTTGTGAAGGAAAACAAAATAATTTTACAGATTAAGCCTTGACAGATGTTGCATGTCTTAATAATGATAGCTTGAGCACCTCAAATGCTGCATGGTCAGGACAGGCTTAATCACAGTCACAATTTTCCAAATGGTAGGTGAAAGAAACGCAAACAGTTTCAAAAAAACCCAAACCCCAAGTGTCAGTGTACTCGTTTGCAATAGAATTTTTACACTGTCAAAAATGTACCTTTACCATCACATTTCCCTGTAATTTTGAGTAACAGCACTTATATTGAAAACTTCTGCATAATGCAGGGGTGTGGGAATACCTGTTGTGTATCCCCTGGGATTGTGCCTTGAGAGTGTCATGACAGAGAAAGCAAAGCACTCTGGGGTGCCCCAGGACTCAGGCAGTGGGAAGGAAATGGGATCAGCAAAACTGGCAACATGGGAATTGGTGGGGGCCTTGCCCACCCACAGACAAAAAGAGGTTATACTGGGCTGGTCACAGGGAGACAAGCATATGCCAGCCAAGACTCCTGGCAAGGATGAAACATAGTGAGCTGTCATGATTAATAATAGAGTTTAATCTGACACTGTGAGGCATAAAATATATTCAGAGCCCACCATGTTTCTGACACATTGGAAACTCTCAGCAGAGATGTGCACAGAGTTGCCAGATATTGGAGGACTGGAAGAAGCATAAAGATTTCTTCACTCTCTTTCTTCTGATGCAGGGCTTGAAGGCTGTGCTGCTTTTGGACCCAGATTTTTGTATCTTCCAGGTGCGTTGCCCACAGGCACAAGGTGACAGGCCCCTGGGCTCAGCAGCTGGCTGCACTGGTGCCATCAGTGGTCCTCCCATGGCACGCAAACCCCGAGAACTGGAGGGGCTGGGGTTCACACACAGCTGATGCCCACTGTGATATGAACTCTGCAAAACCCTTCTCCTTCCTTTTTTCAGCTATCTTCTTTTCTCTTGACCTGTTACCAAAAAATGGAACATTTCAGAGTCTTTCAGTCTGTCTAACTCCAGAGCTTGTCTTCCAGCAATTGGCTTAGTTTTAAAACCACAAAAACTACAGAGAAAGTAAGAAAGAAACCTGTTGTAAACAGCTAAATAAATTGAAGTCTTTGGGGTCTAGATTAGTGAATCAGAAACTAGTTTTTGCACACAAAATATTCTGCTTTTTCTGCCTTCTGCTTTCATGCAAAAAGAATGACCCTGTACTATACACATGCAGGAAGGAGAAGAAAGGAAAATGGCTACAAAATCTCATTGTTAACTCAGCTGCTGAAAGAGTGGAGAATTTATGTGAAATCTCTCTGGTACCAATTTTAACCAACACATTCCCAATTATCTGACAGTTAAATATTTTCCTGTTGATATTACACTCCGAGGCATAAGCTTTATCACATAAACCCCAGATTTATTAAACTTATTTATTGTTCCATTTACCTGTTCCTATCTTTATTGCTAATTAAATACTTCTCTACTCCTATTCTCCAAATAAAAACTTTGTGTTTGAGCCCATTACAGGTGTTACAATTCCATCCCCTAAGAAATGAGTGCATGTTAGCTCAGATAGTCCCTGAAATTAGGTCTCCTGAGCACAGATGTATAATGATGCTGGCAGTAAGTAGTTTAAAAGAATCTTTTGCTACTGTATTTTTTTTATCTAATATATGATGTGAGTTATGATGAACTTCTCTAAAAGAATTTAAACAGTTCTTTAGAATAATCCTTGCTGACAGCTGGAGAACTTCTGGAATAGGTTGTACCATATGGTGAAACCTCTTAAAAAGTAAACTTCTCTTAGAAAAATTCTCATGACAGCTTGTAGCTACATCCATGCCGCATAAAATAAAATGCAGAAGTGGAGAGACTGATGGGAAAAGAAAAGCTCTGGGAAAATCTTCCCTATAAGTTGCCTATACCTAGCTATAAATCCATATTTCTGATGATTCTGGTTTGGGATTTTTTTTGTTTTCTTTTTTGTTCATTTATTTATTTGAAAGTGTAAGCAGTAGTTAGTGCATAAAAATGTACTACTTTATATACCTTGTGAATCACTGTAACTCACAAGAAAAGACAGAGTCCTTTGGCATTGATATAGTCTACCACACAAACCCACTGTACATTAACCTTTTTCTACCCCAAATATTAATAGTAGAACAATCTTTTGCCTCCTTTGAAGTACTTACATGATTTGTAATACTTTTAGTATAACATCATAAAATACAATTTTCCTGTGAAAGTGCGTATATATGTGCTGTGGTGTTTCAGGATGGAAAAGTTACTTTCAAAGCACAATCACATTTAAATGTGAATATTTCCAAAGAATTTTATTTTTAACCATAATGAAATGCTTTAGGCTATCTTAATGAGAGAACATTGTAAACAACTCCACTTCAGGGCAAGAGGAGTACAAAACAAGGTCTGAGCACAAAGTACTTGCAGATTTTTTTGTTTAATTCCTGCATTGTTAATTTAATTTAAAATTTGGTTTTACTCATTTTAGACATGGCTGAAACTAAATTTTAGTACAGAGGATTTTTTACAAGAAAAAGATGAAGGCCTGGAGTGGAAATAAATGTAATCATGTCTAAGCTCCACTCAGAGAGAAGGAAACATGTAATTGGAAGGTGAGGAACTTTCTGCTTTTGTGTTTCTCTCTCTCTCAGACTTCTGTGTCAGGCATACTCCCTTGGAGTGCTGCAAAAATTGGTTACTGATGGTGAAATTTCCATGAGTAGTTACATGTTTTTGTCCCAGTGACCGTAATATAAATTAAACATTTAAATCCTTGAAGTGCTTTTGAGAAAGTGATACACAAAGGTTGCAAGTTCAACTTACGGCTGCTTTGCAAGTGCTGGGCAAGCACAGTCCCAGTGTCCACCATTCCAAATCTCATGAGTAATATCCTGATTATTGTTAGTCATATCAGCAGTACCCCCTGTGTTGCAACAAAGACCTCACAGCTTCCTGATGAAGATTCGATGTGTTCTCTGTGCACCTTCTGCTGGGGTCTGACGTGACACTTCCCATCCCAAGATTTTGGCCAGAAGGAGCCAAGTATGAAATTCAGAGCAGCTTGACAAACTCTGTGGGTGGCACCAAGGACTGAAGCTTAAATCCCTGCCACACAGACAGGTTGAGAAAGGGAACAGCTGTCTGCAACCTTTTGAAATTTCTGAGAAAGTCAAGTATTGCCTCACAGCCTAATGTTTCTGTTTGTCCCCTTGGTAGCTGTTTATATTCTTCTCTATGGAAAAAATAAGAAGTTTGAATCTAGAGGACTTTTTATGTGTGCTTCTGTGTTGCCCCAGTGCACAAATAAACTCTGTAGGTGCTTTGTGATTAGAATAATCTCACATGATCAGTCATACATTGTTCTCTTGTCAACAGCAGCCATCTAGGACTAGCCTTGTGTCCTGGACTGAATCCAGAATAAACAAGCACCCTGATGGAAATGCTGCATAAACACCCAGAATCTGTAGACATTCTTAACTTTCAGGATGCCAAGTATTTTCTGGGAAGAAAAAACCCCAATAACATTATTACATTTGACATAGGCCATTCTTTTTGGCTGAAAGATTTAGATATGGAAAATTTTAAGCAAATAAATTTATAAGAAAGTTTGGGGGTTGTGTGCAGGTGTTTAGAAACCATTTTCTTAAAAAAACCCCCACTGTTCTTTTCTATATATGGAGTAAGATATACATAGGGCCAAATCTCTAGTGACATAAAGGAGAAAGTATACTGGAACTAATGAAGTTGCCACTCCTTTATATCCTTAGATATTATGGTCCCTTCATATTGCTCACAGGACTATAGAAATTCATTATTTAACAGTATACCCTCTTCCTCCCAATTCTTTAGAGGCATATGGCCTGTCCCATACAGATCATGATATTCCCCTTCCTGTCAGTCTTATTCATGGTAGATTAAGATAAAACTCTTTATCTGGCAGTTGTGCCCCAGGAAACTGATTTTCCATATGAAATTGTCTATAAACAACTTGAATATTCAATTAAAAAATAAAATGCATTCTAGACCAGAGTTAGACCTCACCTACTCTGATATTCATCATTAACACTATTGTGAATTGTGAATTTCTTACATTTCAGGTAAGAGTCTGATAGCACTTCAAACAAGATTTCTGGTTGTTAGGGTTTTTTTCTGATCTGCAGGCTCCCAGTGGAGATGCTGAAAATCTTTCCCAGCAGACACAATATGTTGCTACTTCTTTTAATCCCCCAGCCAGTGTATCCCCCAGCCAGTGTATCCAGGGATGCCTCAGGACCACTGCAGGGTACTCAAATTAAATTGAAAAGCAATACCATTGATAAGCATATTATAATCTGCACCTGAAGATGTAGATTAATGATTCCTTGGAAAACAATGAAATATGTTATTAAAAATATTTTAAGTACAGGGACAAGCTGAAGCTATAAAATCACCTGCATCTTCTGGTGCTGACCTGCTGAAGGGTGGTCCTGACATCACAGGAATGAGTATTTAACCCTTAAGTTTTTCTGCTGTAATAGCAAACATAGTATTTCTTATAATCTTTTTGCTTGTACCAATGTCTCACTCTAGATAGCCAGCATTTAACAGTGTGGGTTCATATCTAACATAGGGATCTCTAACTCAACTCCAGTATTATCGCATTTACGCAAATTGCTGCTGCTCCATAAAATCAGTAGTAAGAATACTTCCTCTGAGAAAAACATTTCCATTCTCAAACTGCCCAAGGGAGGAATTAGAGCACAAAGTATATACATCACAACAGGATGTACTCCAGTGTGTTACTACTATTTCAGTATGCAGAACTTTATCTCCATTCCTGCCTTTCTGCTCCTCGCTGTTCATTATCTTTCCCCTCGTGATGAAGCTTCTAGGCATTTTTATTCTCTCTGTGGCTGAGAAAGAAGAAATGCTGGCAAAGAATTAGATTAGTGTGTGGAAGGGGGAATTATCCTACTCTATGTTATGCCTTTAGCAAGCTGTTTCACAATACCTGTATGTTATTACACTGCAAAAATCTACCCTTCTACCTCTAAGAGAACCTCCTAGCTGCTCTGCAAATCTGCTGGATTTATATTAAAACTGTAAAAAGTAATGGTTGGAAGCACTTGCATATGTTACCTACAGAAGGGTCAGGGAGTCTCAGAATAGCAGAAACAACCAAGGGGTAGAAAGAAAAAGAAAGAAGAGCATTGATGCACTCTTTCCTTGTTTTCTTCTTTCTGAACTCTGTTTATAAAAGAAAAAGTAGTAGCCAAGATCATTATGATTGTGTCAGGTCCTTGTGTCAGAAATGAATATGAGTTGAGTGGTGCCCACCATGTGGATTCAAGGTGCCACATGAGTATTGGGAATTTGTATATGGTGTGGACAATTGCAAGTGTGAGCCATTTTGTCTGCTCCCTTTTCTCTGCCCACGTAAATATGTACCTGGATCAGGTACAGCTATAAAGCAACAAACATTTCTTAGAGGAAGGGTGGGAGTGTAAGGTTGGCTGATTTTAGATTACTGTGGTGCTGCCAACATTTGCTCTTTGCAGAAAATCTGATTTTTTTTTTTCCAGTCTCAAGTTTGGGGGCAGGTAAAGGAGCTGCTTTAGAAAGTCTCAGGCTGAGTTTCCCTTGCTGTTTGTAATAAGGGCCATCAAGTGTGTCATGCAGCATGGTCTGGCAGGGATCTGCACGGTGCCAGGTGTCAGCCTGGAGGCAGATAGCACATCAGTACAACAAACCGTGAGACCAGAACAGGCAACGTAAGTAATTTCGTGTTCCCATACAGACAATCAATGGCAAGTAGATATTTGGCATGAGTCATACACAGATTAGATACAATAACAGTCCAGAACATAATATGGTAGAACTGACTCCAAAAGTTTTTAGACTAGACTGTTTTTGTTGTAAATACAAAGGCAGGGTTGGAGATCACTGCTTTATACATGGGTTTGGCAGGGCCTGAAATGCTGTGTGCATCTCAAAGGTGTTTATAAATTAGTGGTAAACCAGAGAAAAGAAATACAGAATTCAGAAGTAAGTTAGAAGAATCATAGAATCATTGATGTTGGAAAAGGCCTCTAAGATTATCAAGGCCAATGTTTGAACTAGCATTGCCAAGTCCACCACTAAACCATGTCCTCAAGTTCCACATCTACACTTCTTTTAAATACCTCTGGGGATGGTGGCTCAAACTCTTACTGCCCTGAGAAGCCTGGTCCAATGCTTGACAACTCTTTTGGTAAAAAAAAAGTTATCCAAACATCTTCTTTCCACTCTACCTTCCTCACAAGTACAGGAAATNTCAACTTACGGCTGCTTTGCAAGTGCTGGGCAAGCACAGTCCCAGTGTCCACCATTCCAAATCTCATGAGTAATATCCTGATTATTGTTAGTCATATCAGCAGTACCCCCTGTGTTGCAACAAAGACCTCACAGCTTCCTGATGAAGATTCGATGTGTTCTCTGTGCACCTTCTGCTGGGGTCTGACGTGACACTTCCCATCCCAAGATTTTGGCCAGAAGGAGCCAAGTATGAAATTCAGAGCAGCTTGACAAACTCTGTGGGTGGCACCAAGGACTGAAGCTTAAATCCCTGCCACACAGACAGGTTGAGAAAGGGAACAGCTGTCTGCAACCTTTTGAAATTTCTGAGAAAGTCAAGTATTGCCTCACAGCCTAATGTTTCTGTTTGTCCCCTTGGTAGCTGTTTATATTCTTCTCTATGGAAAAAATAAGAAGTTTGAATCTAGAGGACTTTTTATGTGTGCTTCTGTGTTGCCCCAGTGCACAAATAAACTCTGTAGGTGCTTTGTGATTAGAATAATCTCACATGATCAGTCATACATTGTTCTCTTGTCAACAGCAGCCATCTAGGACTAGCCTTGTGTCCTGGACTGAATCCAGAATAAACAAGCACCCTGATGGAAATGCTGCATAAACACCCAGAATCTGTAGACATTCTTAACTTTCAGGATGCCAAGTATTTTCTGGGAAGAAAAAACCCCAATAACATTATTACATTTGACATAGGCCATTCTTTTTGGCTGAAAGATTTAGATATGGAAAATTTTAAGCAAATAAATTTATAAGAAAGTTTGGGGGTTGTGTGCAGGTGTTTAGAAACCATTTTCTTAAAAAAACCCCCACTGTTCTTTTCTATATATGGAGTAAGATATACATAGGGCCAAATCTCTAGTGACATAAAGGAGAAAGTATACTGGAACTAATGAAGTTGCCACTCCTTTATATCCTTAGATATTATGGTCCCTTCATATTGCTCACAGGACTATAGAAATTCATTATTTAACAGTATACCCTCTTCCTCCCAATTCTTTAGAGGCATATGGCCTGTCCCATACAGATCATGATATTCCCCTTCCTGTCAGTCTTATTCATGGTAGATTAAGATAAAACTCTTTATCTGGCAGTTGTGCCCCAGGAAACTGATTTTCCATATGAAATTGTCTATAAACAACTTGAATATTCAATTAAAAAATAAAATGCATTCTAGACCAGAGTTAGACCTCACCTACTCTGATATTCATCATTAACACTATTGTGAATTGTGAATTTCTTACATTTCAGGTAAGAGTCTGATAGCACTTCAAACAAGATTTCTGGTTGTTAGGGTTTTTTTCTGATCTGCAGGCTCCCAGTGGAGATGCTGAAAATCTTTCCCAGCAGACACAATATGTTGCTACTTCTTTTAATCCCCCAGCCAGTGTATCCCCCAGCCAGTGTATCCAGGGATGCCTCAGGACCACTGCAGGGTACTCAAATTAAATTGAAAAGCAATACCATTGATAAGCATATTATAATCTGCACCTGAAGATGTAGATTAATGATTCCTTGGAAAACAATGAAATATGTTATTAAAAATATTTTAAGTACAGGGACAAGCTGAAGCTATAAAATCACCTGCATCTTCTGGTGCTGACCTGCTGAAGGGTGGTCCTGACATCACAGGAATGAGTATTTAACCCTTAAGTTTTTCTGCTGTAATAGCAAACATAGTATTTCTTATAATCTTTTTGCTTGTACCAATGTCTCACTCTAGATAGCCAGCATTTAACAGTGTGGGTTCATATCTAACATAGGGATCTCTAACTCAACTCCAGTATTATCGCATTTACGCAAATTGCTGCTGCTCCATAAAATCAGTAGTAAGAATACTTCCTCTGAGAAAAACATTTCCATTCTCAAACTGCCCAAGGGAGGAATTAGAGCACAAAGTATATACATCACAACAGGATGTACTCCAGTGTGTTACTACTATTTCAGTATGCAGAACTTTATCTCCATTCCTGCCTTTCTGCTCCTCGCTGTTCATTATCTTTCCCCTCGTGATGAAGCTTCTAGGCATTTTTATTCTCTCTGTGGCTGAGAAAGAAGAAATGCTGGCAAAGAATTAGATTAGTGTGTGGAAGGGGGAATTATCCTACTCTATGTTATGCCTTTAGCAAGCTGTTTCACAATACCTGTATGTTATTACACTGCAAAAATCTACCCTTCTACCTCTAAGAGAACCTCCTAGCTGCTCTGCAAATCTGCTGGATTTATATTAAAACTGTAAAAAGTAATGGTTGGAAGCACTTGCATATGTTACCTACAGAAGGGTCAGGGAGTCTCAGAATAGCAGAAACAACCAAGGGGTAGAAAGAAAAAGAAAGAAGAGCATTGATGCACTCTTTCCTTGTTTTCTTCTTTCTGAACTCTGTTTATAAAAGAAAAAGTAGTAGCCAAGATCATTATGATTGTGTCAGGTCCTTGTGTCAGAAATGAATATGAGTTGAGTGGTGCCCACCATGTGGATTCAAGGTGCCACATGAGTATTGGGAATTTGTATATGGTGTGGACAATTGCAAGTGTGAGCCATTTTGTCTGCTCCCTTTTCTCTGCCCACGTAAATATGTACCTGGATCAGGTACAGCTATAAAGCAACAAACATTTCTTAGAGGAAGGGTGGGAGTGTAAGGTTGGCTGATTTTAGATTACTGTGGTGCTGCCAACATTTGCTCTTTGCAGAAAATCTGATTTTTTTTTTTCCAGTCTCAAGTTTGGGGGCAGGTAAAGGAGCTGCTTTAGAAAGTCTCAGGCTGAGTTTCCCTTGCTGTTTGTAATAAGGGCCATCAAGTGTGTCATGCAGCATGGTCTGGCAGGGATCTGCACGGTGCCAGGTGTCAGCCTGGAGGCAGATAGCACATCAGTACAACAAACCGTGAGACCAGAACAGGCAACGTAAGTAATTTCGTGTTCCCATACAGACAATCAATGGCAAGTAGATATTTGGCATGAGTCATACACAGATTAGATACAATAACAGTCCAGAACATAATATGGTAGAACTGACTCCAAAAGTTTTTAGACTAGACTGTTTTTGTTGTAAATACAAAGGCAGGGTTGGAGATCACTGCTTTATACATGGGTTTGGCAGGGCCTGAAATGCTGTGTGCATCTCAAAGGTGTTTATAAATTAGTGGTAAACCAGAGAAAAGAAATACAGAATTCAGAAGTAAGTTAGAAGAATCATAGAATCATTGATGTTGGAAAAGGCCTCTAAGATTATCAAGGCCAATGTTTGAACTAGCATTGCCAAGTCCACCACTAAACCATGTCCTCAAGTTCCACATCTACACTTCTTTTAAATACCTCTGGGGATGGTGGCTCAAACTCTTACTGCCCTGAGAAGCCTGGTCCAATGCTTGACAACTCTTTTGGTAAAAAAAAAGTTATCCAATCTTAAAGCCATTTCTACTTTCGGGCAAGAGAAGTCAAAACAGGAAGACAGTAGGCACATCCATTGTCTGTAATAAAGAGGGTAGGATGGACTAATTCAGTGGGTTTAAAGACAATTTTGAAAGGAAGGAAAAGTAGTGTGTTAAAAGGATGTTTCTGTTCAGGAACTGAAAGACTAGATACAAAAATCAGAACACCTAAACCAGAAGTCTATCCAAGTCCAAAGATATCTCTCTGGGGAAACCCCCTTTGTTCAAGTCATTTAGGATTAAATCAGCATGGCCACTGGGGAGATATTTGTGGGAAGGGTGCTTTTGAGAAAGCAGGAGGGACCAGCCTCAGCTCCTGTGCTTATATTGCTGGTAAGCAGTTCATGAAGGACTCCCCTGCAACTTCATATGATTAGCAGCAGAGCAATACCCACTGGATCTGGGTTAATCCCAGGAGTAAGAAAAGCAAAGCCATCATCACTGATCAGACCAACCTGGCTGGGCCCATCTAAAGACACTGGCATCTGGTGTCTGGAAAATTCCCAGGTGTCTGTCACCCTGCACTTCAAGCTCTCTGAGGAATGTTCTGTACATCTTTAAGCTCTAACTACTCAAAGGTTTTGTCATATGGATTGTAGGATGAAAAAGAGTGTCCATGCTGCACAGGGTAGTCTTTTATGTCTTTCATGGCTGTGTTTCCTCCAGATCTGAAAACAGTGATGCATACAATAATCAGTCAAGGTGAGTGAGCTGATGAAATGAAAACAGTATCTTTGCCTCGAGCCTTGTCCCTTTTGTGTAAGAGTATTAATACTAAAGGGTTATTAGTTGCTAGACGTACCCAAGACTCTGATGTATTTTTATTTATAGTGACAAAACATTAAGACAGTAGTGAACTGAGTCAATAGGAAAATTAAAATATTGTCTGAAAAAGAAGGAAAAGGACAATGCAGTGATGCTGGGAATTGATACACAGAAACGAATTTAAAGCTGGCATTTTTCCTTCCATCAGATCACTTTTTTTTTTTTTGCATGGGGACCTCAACCCAGCTAACTTCTGTAGCCTTTTCCGGCACCCTAATTTCCAAAATAGTTAATATTATGTAATTGTGGTTCTATTCGTTAAAGGTGTCATCCTTGAAACTGATCCCTCAACAAAATTAAGCATAGAATAGTGGTCCAATTTATGGGGCCTGTGAAGACAGAGAGACAAAGACCTTTTTCTGACTTCTCAGGAGCTGTAATGATCTGGTGGACTAGAGCTGGTTACTTATCCCCCATCTCTTCAAACTTTCAAAATCTCCCATGTAGAGCATCCTAATTCTTCCAGCCCTTTTCTGGTGGGTTCTTCCCATACTCATCCTTGAGATATTGTCCTGCCATGATTCACACAGCTCATACACATGCAAGAGATAAAAGAAAGTGCCTGAATACAAAGAACAAAGATCAAGACTTTGAGCTACACCTTTTGCTTTGCCAGGCTTCCTGTTTGTTTTACTTTTGCATGACTGACAAATACACCTGTAGACCATCAATTTCTAACATTTGATTATATATTTTATATATATATAGATATAAATAGATATATAAAATAGAGATAACAATCTCTAACATCCCAGTCTCAGAGCACTTTCCACCTACCATGGCCCTGTTTGTATAAGATATCCAGCAGAATGATATTACTTTAAATCCATGTGTAAATCACAGCTCTTCAGGGTGTGAGGACACAGTAGCAGCTGCCAAATTCTGAGGGCTTATCCACTTTTTATACCAGCTGAGAGATTAATAACGCAGAGCATCTTGCCTTCATGGTGAAACTCAGAATATCCTCTGTCTCATTCAGAGACCCAGCAGGCCAAAATATGCAGTCCTGAAAGATAAGTGTTTTGAGCACCCTGGCAGAGCAAGAGCTGTGTTCTTGAGAAATGAACCATACCAAGGGTCACCAAACCCCTCACACGATCACATCCTGCCCTATTTTCAAAAAGATCATCAGAAGAAGGTACAGAAATCCTTATGGGCAGTTGGAAAAAATCTTCCCCTGAAGTCCTCTAATCTTAACAGAAGCTGGTCAGATCTGAGATGTGACCTGCCACAACCTTCCGAAAAGAATTTTTTATTAGAATGTTTCACATTCTTGTTCGTTTTTAAAGATCCAGCTCTTACTTGAATCTTAATAAGCGTAAAACATTTGTATTGGAAAACTGTCCCTCTCTGGAAAGCAAGTTTCCAGCATGCATGACTGGATCAAGAGATCCAAGAATGGGTCTTAAAAACAGAATTGCTAGGATCTGACAACTCATTGAGTTCTCAGCTGCCTGGTGGGCATTTTTTCACTTCAGTATACACAATTCACATTAACCTAATTAGCCACAATTTGGCAGAAGTTAATTAACTTTAGCAAAATATGAGAGATTATGTATTGATCTGGAGACTGTCAAACTACTAGACTATATTCATTAGCAAAAAAAAAGTTAATGATTTCTTTCTCTCTTTTTTTTTTTCAGAAAAGCATGAAAAAAATAAATAAGAAAAAAAACTCCACCCTTGAGATGTTTTCCTAGCTGTTGCTTGTGCAGAGTCAGGGAGATCAGAGAGAAGGAGAAGCAAGACAAAGGAGGAATGGCCGTGGAGAGAAAGTACATTTAGTTCTAATTTGTAGGAGTTACAGAATGGCCTTATGTCCAAATTTCAAATGTAAGGCCAAATTAATTCCTAATGCTGCTCTATCAGCCTCTGTGAAGTGCTGCCAGAAAGTGCTTTAGCCTAGTGCTGTATAGCAGGAAAATGGGAAGCTTGTTCTTCCACAGAGAAACATGTGAAAGCAAAGACTTATTCAGGAGTAATAAATACAGTTTTTATAACTGATAAAAGATAAAATGCTACATGGGCAGCCCTGCACAGCGTGTGTGTGCATATCCACGTCTGTCCCTCTGCACCTTGGGTCCCTGGGCTGCCCCTTCTCCCCCAGGCTGACATAGAGGCTGACAGGCAAGCTGAGATGATGTAAAGGTGCCTGGGAGCAGAAGCAACCCTGACCTGTACCATGGCTTGGCAAGCTGGACAGACAGGACCAACCCCTGACTATGGCTGGAGCTTTGCTCCCAGCTGGCAGTGCCTCACAGCACACAGAGGAGCTCTGAGTACTGGGGCAGGAGCTGGTGCTTCCCAAAGGCTTTTGCCTCCCACAATCCAGCAGCAGTTGAAGCCTCTGGCATTATTAGTTGCTCTGTCTCCCCAGCCAGCTTGCTGAAAGGTCACCACAGATTCCAGCGAGGACATTCCCTCCATCTGTGCCTCTCTGGGTGTGAGGGTGATGCATAGAGAGACGAAGACTGGGGAACATATTCAGCTATAACCTTTGCTGCAAAGTTTGCCAATGTGAGCAAGAGACCTTGAATACTGTTTTACAGGCTTTGCAATGAATACCCCCCCACACCCTGCATAGAGAAAACACAGCTGTTTAGGACTTTCTTGACTTTAAAGAGCAAAGGCACCTACTCCCTGCTGGATTTCACAGAACTTTCCTGAAAGGTTGCTAAGATAATTGCTGCAATGAATTACTGTAAAGTCAAAATTGTTGTGTTGCTCATATGCCTGCCTCGGCGTCTGTGGTTTGCTTCATTTGTTCCTGCTTCTGAATAAAGACTGCTGCTTGCAAAAAGCGCTATTATTAACTGCATTTCTCCTCGGTGCAATGACTTCTGCAATAAGAAGTGACCCCTTGGCATATGACCAGAACAAATGTACATAAGCTTTATCTACGAACTTCCAGAGTCTTTTTTTATGAAGTTTTCATTAAACTAGATAACAACAAAAGAAACCATCACCAGTGGAATAAGCAAGCTCTTCATCTAGTGCCAACAGAATTATTGCCAGGTCTTTTTATTGAAACAAAGAATGAGATTCTTTGTTGAAATACAAACAATGTTGCTTCTTAGATGTTAGCTGGCAAGTGACAAATTAAAGAGTTCAAACCAAACCCTATTTGTGTAATAACAAACCTCAGAAGGATTCTGCCTCTTCTTTTGCTTTCCATTTCAGCTTTGTTATAATTCTCCCTTAAATACTCCAATTTAGATTAAAAATTACTATGACTTTTCTAAATATGTAGAATAAACAGAACAGCACAAGTCCATTTGGTTTGCCAGAACAATCATGTACCCTTTGTATTATAAAATATCATCTTCATGTTTTAGGGCTATACTTGGACAGTCATGAGGGGGTTTTATAAACATTTACTAAAAATAATCTGAGTTCAGTTCCTAAACTAGCATGAGGAATATTCAACTAGCTTCTGACAAGGTCTGGTACAGATTCCACTGCCAGAATTCAACAAAGCAACATTGTCTGATAATAGACATATATCTGTGTCTATAGTACTGTGCATTACAGTATTACAGTATATGTAATACTGCCACACTTACATACATGTTTTACATTACAAACATGATGATGAAAATATGTTGAAGTTCATAGGGCATAATAATATATAAAAGTTTATTGTTTCAGCTTCTGTTACTGTGAACTACAGACATGGACCTGGATGTAGGATTTAAGATCAGGATATGAAGTATTTTTAGAGAGACATCAACTTTGAAAAACTAGGAAAGAGAGATCCATCTCACAGGTAATGAAAATCTTGTGGGAATAGTGATGTGAGTTCTCATCCTACCTTAAAAATAAACCCTGCAGGCTTTTGAATGAAATGGGATTTTACTGACATGGTTTTCAGATCCCTCTTACCTCTAGATTATTATAGAAGTCTAAAGATCTTCAGCACCAGAGGACATAGGTTTTCCATGCACAACTAGATGAAAAATCTAACCAGATGAACGTTGCAAAAATTAGTGGATATTATTAAATAGTAGCTGTTTTTTCTGCGCAATGAAGTTTTGTAGTCCAGGAAACAGGGTAATTTGAAAACCAGCAAATTTATTCAGGCACATGCTGTCTCTTGCTAGGTTAAACAGCACTCTTTAGATGAGGAGAGCATTGGAGGGTTATTTTAGCATTATAGATGTAGAAAAAGAGAACACAAACAAAGCTGCCACTCTATATAGCTCAGAGCCAGAAGATTTCACTTCAACTGTTAGTCAGTGAATGGCATTATTCAATACGTGTAATCCTTCAGAGATTAAGAATCATTAGCTAATAACGTATGCCTTAGTGCATCTGTAACATCTGCAGTTTCGTGGTCACAGTTTTTCACAGGAGCACAGGGAGGAAACAGGCAACCATTCCCCAGCTGAAAAACCTTACGAAAGCAGGGACCTCTTACAGGAGGCTGGGTGGGGGGCGAGAGCTCTGCATGCTGCTCACCCCCTTGCACAAGAAAAGCAGAGCTGATTAAAAAAAAAAAAATAAAATCTTAAGAAATCTGGGACTCTAAAAGACAAAACAAAACAAAACAAAAAAAAAGGCAAATCCAACAAAACCCAATACTTGTGGTTCTTCAAAG
The DNA here is from genome assembly GCA_013400695.1 of Neodrepanis coruscans. Classification (NCBI taxonomy): domain Eukaryota; kingdom Metazoa; phylum Chordata; class Aves; order Passeriformes; family Philepittidae; genus Neodrepanis; species Neodrepanis coruscans. Next base: position 2,058 of record VYZS01031144.1, on the reverse strand, counting down.
AAGCAGGCTCAAAAGAAACCGCCTCGAAAGCAAAGAAGGCTGCTAAGCCCTTTGCTGCTCTCAGCATCCATGTAAGTAACTCTCTCTACAATTATCAGCGAAGTCTATTTCACCACAACGGATTTAATTGTGCATTGACGCTGAGAGGGAGGGAGAGAGGGAGGAAGAGAGGGAGGGAGAAAGGGAGGCAATTTGGGAGACGACAGGCAGCCTCGAGGAAGAGATTTATTCTCTTCTGTCAGACAGTTTGATAAGGGATGTGGATTCTGCGATGTCTCACAATGGCTTTTTNTGCAACAGAGTAAACATCATAAAGAACATAAAAAAGAGTTTTCCTGAATTTTCCCTGAACTTCCCTGGCAACAGAAAGCTTTAACAGGGTAGTTTTTTTCTCCTCGAGAAAACACTTCTCCTGCCCTCCTTCGTCCTCCAATAAATTTGGCAAAAACACAAAGTCTTGTGCTTGAGGGTCATGCTCAGGGGTCCCTCCAGGAAACATCATTCAGAGGAGTTAACGCAGCAGCTCACTTGCCTGCTTTGAATCATACTGCGTCCATATTCACTTTTCCTCCCCTTGAATTAAGTCTGCTTTGTAGTACCCAGACTGTTAGAGCTCACTTCTCATACAGGTTGAAGGCAGTAAGCAGGCATCAGGCCAGGCTTTTGCCTGCTTTGCACCACAGATGGCCCTTTCCATATGTGCTGCATGAGTGTAAGACACTGCCATCTCAGATTTATTGGTACCCACCCTATTGCTTCTAAAAGCGACATACCCTGCTCTAAACAATCCAAGAGTGCATCCACTTAGCCCTTTTAGCATTTACAGCTGTTAAAGTTTGTGCTAGTCTCTTTACCCTCCTGGCTGTATTTCACATCTTACATTCTCTAAGTCAGATCTTTTTGATTTTGCTGGGGTGACAAGTCATTGTTAGAATGTGTTAAACTCAGTTACAGGAGTGCATGAGGTGACTGATGTAATTGAGCATGATGCTTTGGCCTGGGAAATGAAAAAAAAAAAAAGCTCACAAGCTCAAACAGTTTGTGGCTAACAGGGCCACAGAAGAAAAAGCAGCTAGCAACCCTATAGAGATGGTTAATTTGCAGAGCATTAGTTGCCATGCCATATATGTTGTGCCTCCCTCCAGATCTCAATTCTGAAAGATTCCCCCAGTTTTGCAGTATTGCACAGAGCTTCTTCAGCAAGGGTTCACATACTTTAAGAGCTTTACAGAATTAATAACACTGTTTTCCAGTGTTTGCTCATTTACCTGTCGATTTGCAAAAAAAAAAAAAAATTGCTAGAGGTTTCCCACTTATTGGTGCAAATTAAACTAGATTTGGCTATAGAGCTTAAGAGATTTTTAGTCAGAACTGCCAATACATTTGATTATACTGAGCCAGGCCCCCATTTTGTGTGAGTGACTGAAATGTAACAATCTTCCCCAGCTCACCCACCTCCAGCTCCCTCCCCCCTTCTTTTTATGTGCCTTTTGGATTCTGAAACTTCAAGGGTCATGCTTTCAAGCCTCTCTTCACAACAATGTGATGCTCTTGCAGAAAAGACAAATGTCATTCCGAGATGTATGGGGTGCTGGGTATAAGACAAGAGAGGTAATTATTCTGCTCTACTTGGCGCTGGTGCAACCTCAGCTGAAGCAGAGTGTCCAGATTTGGGCACTGCATTTTACAATAACTGCAACAAGATGACAAGGGGTTTAAAAAACATGAACCTCTGAAAAAAGGTTAAGAGAACTGGGATTGTTTAGTGTAGGAAACAGAGACAGAAGGACAGTGTTAACACTTCGCAAAAATAAAATTTATTTTAAAGAAGGCAGAAATCCCGTTCTCGAAAAAGGGTAGGACATGAAGTTATAGAATCATAGAATTGTTTAGAGACCTTTAATACCAGTGACTCCAACCATTAACCTAGCACTGTCAAGTCCACCACTAAAGCATGTGACAAGTGCCATCTCTACAAGTCTTCTACATGCCTCCAGGAATGGCAACTCCTGGATAGCCTGGTCTAATGCTTGACAACCCTTTTGTGGTGGTTTTACC